>CM062482.1:5668796-5716296 GCA_031479575.1 Coregonus ussuriensis | reverse complement strand
AAACCTCCTCTTGTTCATGTCTATAGCCATTGCTATCACGACTAGATAAAGACATGTTCTGGCATGGCTCATCACGACTAGATAAAGACATGTTCTGGCATGGTCCATCACGACTAGATAAAGACATGTTCTGGCATGGCCCATCACGACTAGATAAAGAAATGTTCTGGCATGGTTCAACATGACTAGATAAAGAAATGTTCTGGCATGGCCCATTACAACTAGATGAAGAAATGTTCTGGCATGGCTCATCACGACTAGATGAAGACATGTTCTGGCATGGCCCATTACAACTAGATGAAGACGTGTTCTGGCATGGCCCATCACGACTAGATAAAGAAATGTTCTGGCATGGCTCATCACGACTAGATGAAGACATGTTCTGGCATGGCCCATTACAACTAGATGAAGACGTGTTCTGGCATGGCCCATCATGATCCCGAGTGGCGCAGTGGTCTAAGGCACTGCATCACAGTGCTAGCTGTGCCACTAGAGATCCTGGTTCGAATCCAGGCTCTGTCGTAGCCGGCCGCGACCGGGAGACCCATGGGGCGGCACACAATTGGCCCAGCGTCATCCAGGGTATGGGAGGGAATGGCAGGCAGGGATGTAGCTCAGTTGGTAGAGCATGGTGTTTGCAACGGCAGGGTTGTGGGTTCGATTCCCACGGGGGGCCAGTATGAAAAAAATAAAATAAATAACAATAATAATGTATGCACTAACTGCAAGTCGATCTGGATAAGAGCGTCTGCTAAATGACGTAAATGTAAAACATGACTATATAAAGACATATACTGGCATGGCTCATCACGACTACATAACGACATGTTCTGGCATGGCTCATCACGACTAGATAAAGACATGTTCTGGCAAGGCCCATAACGACTAGATAAAGACATGTTCTGGCATGGCTCATCACGACTAGATAAAGACATGTTCAGGCATGGCCCATCACGACTAGAAAAAGACATGTTCTGGCATGGCCCATCACAAATATTTGAAGACATGTTCTGGCATGGCTCATCACGACTAGATGAAGACATGTTCTGGCATGGCCCATGACGACTAGAAAAATACATTTTCTGGCATGGCCCATCACGACTAGATAAAGACATGTTCTGGCATGGCCCATCACGACTAGATGAAGACAAGTTCTGGCATGGCTCATCACGACTAGATGAAGACATGTTCGGGCATGGCCCATCACGACTAGGTGAAGACATGTTCTGGCATGGCTCATCACGACTAGATGAAGACATGTTCGGGCATGGCCCATCACGACTAGAAAAATACATGTTCTGGCATGGCCCATTATGACTAGATAAAGACATGTTCTGCCATGGCCCATTATGACTAGATAAAGACATGTTCTTCCAAGGCCCATTATGACTAGATGAAGACATTTTCTGGCATGGCCCATCACGACTAGATAAAGACATGTTCTGGCATGGCCCATAACGACTAGATAAAGACATGTTCTGGCATGGCCCATCACGACTAGATGAAGACATGTTCTGGCATGGCTCATCATGACTAGATAAAGAAATGTTCTGGCAAGGCTCATCACGACTAGATAAAGACATGTTCTGGCATGGCTCATTACGACTAGGTGAAGACATGTTCTGGCATGGCCCATCACGAATATTTGAAGACATGTTCTGGCATGGCTCATCACGACTAGATGAAGACATGTTCTGGCATGGCCCATCATGACTAGAAAAAGACATGCTCTGGTTTGGCCCATTACGACTAGATAAAGACATGTTCTGGCATGGCCCATTATGACTAGAAAAATACATGTTCTGCCATGGCCCGTTACGACTAGATGAAGAAATTTTCTGGCATGGCCCATCACGACTAGATAAAGACATGTTCTGGCATGGCTCATCACGACTAGATGAAGACAGGTTCTGGCATGGCCTATTACGACTAGATAAAGACATGTTCTGGTATGGCCCATCACGACTAGATAAAGACATGTTCTGGCATGGCCCATCACGACTAGATACAGACATGTTCTGGCATGGCCCATTACGACTAGATAAAGACATGTACTGGCATGGCTCAATACGACTAGATGAAGACATGTTCTGGCATGGCCCATCACGACTAGATGAAGACATGTTCTGGCATGGCCCATTAAAACTATATAAAGAAATGTACTGGCATGGCCCATCACGACTGGATGAAGACATGTACTGGCATGGCCCATTACGACAAGATAAAGACATGTTCTGGCATGGCCCATCACGACTAGATGAAGACATGTTTTGGCATGGCCCATCACTACAAGATAAAGACATGTTCTGGCATGGCCCATCACGACTAGATAAAGACATGTTCTGGCATGGCAAATCACGAATAGATAAAGACATGTTCTGGCATGGCCCATTACGACTAGATGAAGAAATGTTCTGGCATGGCCCATCATGATCCCGAGTGGCGCAGTGGTCTAAGGCACTGCATCGCAGTGCTAGCTGTGCCACTAGAGATCCTGGTTCGAATCCAGGCTCTGTCGTAGCCGGCCGCGACCGGGAGACCCATGGGGCGGCACACAATTGGCCCAGCGTCATCCAGGGTATGGGAGGGAATGGCCGGCAGGGATGTAGCTCAGTTGGTAGAGCATGGCGTTTGCAATGGCAGGGTTGTGGGTTCGATTCCCACGGGGGGCCAGTATGTAAGGATGCTCTGTAGAGTGAGGAAATGAAACCTCATCTTGTTCATGTCTATAGCCATTGCTATCACAACTAGATAAAGACATGTTCTGGCATGGCTCATCACGACTAGAAAAAGACATGTTCTGGCATGGCCCATCACGAATATTTGAAGACATGTTCTGGCATGGCTCATCACGACTAGATGAAGACATGTTCCGGCATGGCCCATGACGACTAGATAAATACATGTTCTGGCATGGCCCATCACGACTAGATAAAGACATGTTCTGGCATGGTCCATCACGACTAGATGAAGACAAGTTCTGGCATGGCTCATCACGACTAGATGAAGACATGTTCGGGCATGGCCCATCACGACTAGGTGAAGACATGTTCTGGCATGGCTCATCACGACTAGATGAAGACATGTTCGGGCATGGCCCATCACGACTAGAAAAATACATGTTCTGGCATGGCCCATTATGACTAGATAAAGACATGTTCTTCCAAGGACCATTATGACTAGATGAAGACATTTTCTGGCATGGCCCATCACGACTAGATAAAGACATGTTCTGGCATGGCCCATAACGACTAGATAAAGACATGTTCTGGCATGGCCCATCACGACTAGATGAAGACATGTTCTGGCATGGCTCATCATGACTAGATAAAGAAATGTTCTGGCAAGGCTCATCACGACTAGATAAAGACATGTTCTGGCATGGATCATTACGACTAGATGAAGACATTTTCTGGCATGGCCCATCATGACTAGATAAAGACATGTTCTGGCATGGCCCATTACGACTAGATAAAGACATGTACTGGCATGGCCCAAAACGACTAGATGAAGACATATTCTGGCATGGCCCATCACGATAGATGAAGACATGTTTTGGCATGGCCCATCACGATTAGATAAAGACATGTTCTGGCATGGCCCATCACGAATAGATAAAGACATGTTCTGGCATGGCTCATTACGACTAGATGAAGACCTGTTCTGGCATGGCCCATCATGACTAGATAAAGACATGTTCTGGCATGGCCCATTACGACTAGATAAAGACATGTACTGGCATGGCCCAAAACGACTAGATGAAGACATGTTCTGGCATGGCCCATCACGATAGATGAAGAAATGTTTTGGCATGGCCCATCACGATTAGATAAAGACATGTTCTGGCATGGCCCATCACGAATAGATAAAGACATGTTCTGGCATGGCCCATCACGACTAGATAAAGACATGTTCTGGCATGGCCCAGTACGACTAGATAAAGACATGTTCTGCCATGGGCCATTACGACTAGATAAAGACATGTTCTGGCAAGGCTAATCACGACTAGGTGAAGACATGTTCTGGCATGGCCCATCACGAATATTTGAAGACATGTTCTGGCATGGCTCATCACGACTAGATGAAGACATGTTCTGGCATGGCCCATCATGACTAGAAAAAGACATGCTCTGGCATGGCCCATTACGACTAGATAAAGACATGTTCTGGCATGGCCCATTATGTCTAGAAAAATACATGTTCTGCCATGGCCCGTTACGACTAGATGAAGAAATGTTCTGGCATGGCCCATCACGACTAGATAAAGACATGTTCTGGCATGGCTCATCACGACTAGATGAAGACATGTTCTGGCATGGCCCATTACGACTAGATAAAGACATGTTCTGGCATGGCCCATCACGACTAGATAAATACATGTTCTGGCATGGCCCATCACGACTAGATACAGACATGTTCTGGCATGGCCCATTACGACTAGATAAAGACATGTACTGGCATGGCTCAATACGACTAGATGAAGACATGTTCTGGCATGGCCCATCACGACTAGATGAAGACATGTTCTGGCATGGCCCATTAAAACTAGATAAAGAAATGTACTGGCATGGCCCATCACGACTGGATGAAGACATGTACTGGCATGGCCCATTACGACATGATAAAGACATGTTCTGGCATGGCCCATCACGACTAGATGAAGACATGTTTTGGAATGGCCCATCACTACAAGATAAAGACATGTTCTGGCATGGCCCATCACGACTAGATAAAGACATGTTCTGGCATGGAAATTCACGAATAGATAAAGACATGTTCTGGCATGGCCCATTACGACTAGATGAAGAAATGTTCTGGCATGGCCCATTACGACAAGATAAAGATATATTCTCGCATGGCCCATTACGACTAGGTGCAGACTAGATAAAGATGTGTTCTGGCATGGCCCATAACGACTAGATAAAGACATGTACTGACATAGCCCATCATGACTAGATAAAGACATGTTCTGGCATGGCCCATCACGACTAGATGAAGACATGTTCTGGCAAGGCCATATCACAACTAGATAAAGACATGTTCTGGCATTGCTCATTACGACTAGATGAAGACATGTTCTGAAATGGCCCATTATGACTAGATGAAGACATGTTCTGGCATGGCCCATTACGACTAGATGAAGATATGTTCTGGCATGGCCCATCACGACTAGATAAAGACATGTACTGGCATGGCCCATCACGACTAGATAAAGACATGTACTGGCATGGCCCATCACGACTAGATGAAGACATGTTCTAGCATGGCCCATCATGACCAGATGAAGACATTTTCTGGCATGGCCCATCACGACTAGATAAAGACATGTTTTTGAATGGCCCATCACGACTAGATAAAGACATGTTCTGGCATGGCCCATCACGACTAGATAAAGACATGTTCTTGCATGCCCATCACGACTAGATAAAGACATGTTCTGGCATGGCCCATCACGACTAGATAAAGACATCTTCTGCCATGGCCCATTACGACTAGATAAATACATTTTCTGGCATGGCCCATCACGACTAGATAAAGACATTTTCTGGCATGGCCCATCACTACTAGATAAAGACATGTTCTGGCATGGCTCATCACGACTAGATAAAGACATGTTCTGGCATGGCCCATCACGACTAGATAAAGACATGTTCTGGCATGGCTCATCACGACTAGATGAAGACATGTTCTGGCATGGCCCATCACGACTAGATAAAGACATGTTCTGGCATGGCCCATCACGACTAGATAAATAATTGTTCTGGCATGGTTCAACATGACTAGATAAAGAAATGTTCTGGCATGGCTCATCACGACTAGATGAAGACATGTTCTGGCATGGCCCATTACAACTAGATGAAGACATGTTCTGGCATGGCCCATCATGATCCCGAGTGGCGCAGTGGTCTAAGGCACTGCATCGCAGTGCTAGCTGTGCCACTAGAGATCCTGGTTCGAATCCAGGCTCTGTCGTAGCCGACCGCGACCGGGAGACCCATGGGGCGGCACACAATTGGCCCAGTGTCATCCAGGGTATGGGAGGGAATGGCCGGCAGGGATGTAGCTCAGTTGGTAGAGCATGGTGTTTGCAACGGCAGGGTTGTGGGTTCGATTCCCACGGGGGGCCAGTATGAAAAAAATAAAAAAAATAAAAAAATAATGTATGCACTAACTGCAAGTCGATCTGGATAAGAGCGTCTGCTAAATGACGTAAATGTAAAACATGACTATATAAAGACATATACTGGCATGGCTCATCACGTCTACATAACGACATGTTCTGGCATGGCTCATCACGACTAGATAAAGACATGTTCTGGCAAGGCCCATAACGACTAGATAAAGACATGTTCTGGCATGGCCCATAACGACTAGATAAAGACATGTTCTGGCATGGCCCATCACGAATATTTGAAGACATGTTCTGGCATGGCCCATTACGACTAGAAAAATACATGTTCTGGCATGGCCCATCACGACTAGATAAAGACATGTTCTGGCATGGCCCATCACGACTAGATGAAGACAAGTTCTGGCATGGCTCATCACGACTAGATGAAGACATGTTCTGGCATGGCCCATTACGACTAGATAAAGACATGTTCTGGCATGGCCCATCACGACTAGATAAAGACATGTTCTGGCATGGCCCACCACGTCTAGATACAGACATGTTCTGGCATGGCCCATTACGACTAGATAAAAACATGTACTGGCATGGCTCAATACGACTAGATGAAGACATGTTCTGGCATGGCCCATCACGACTAGATGAAGACATGTTCTGGCATGGCCCTTTAAAACTAGATAAAGAAATGTACTGGCATGGCCCATCACGACTGGATGAAGACATGTACTGGCATGGCCCATTACGACAAGATAAAGACATGTTCTGGCATGGCCCATCACGACTAGATGAAGACATGTTTTGGCATGGCCCATCACTACAAGATAAAGACATGTTCTGGCATGGCCCATCACGACTAGATAAAGACATGTTCTGGCATGGCAAATCACGAATAGATAAAGACATGTTCTGGCATGGCCCATTACGACTAGATGAAGAAATGTTCTGGCATGGCCCATTACGACAAGATAAAGATATATTCTCGCATGGCCCATTACGACTAGGTGCAGACTAGATAAAGATGTGTTCTGGCATGGCCCATAACGACTAGATAAAGACATGTACTGACATAGCCCATCATGACTAGATAAAGACATGTTCTGGCATGGCCCATCACGACTAGATGAAGACATGTTCTGGCATGGCCCATTACGACTAGATGAAGATATGTTCTGGCATGGCCCATCACGACTAGATAAAGACATGTACTGGCATGGCCCATCACGACTAGATAAAGACATGTACTGGCATGGCCCATCACGACTAGATGAAGACATGTTCTAGCATGGCCCATCATGACCAGATGAAGACATTTTCTGGCATGGCCCATCACGACTAGATAAAGACATGTTTTGGAATGGCCCATCACGACTAGATAAAGACATGTTCTGGCATGGCCCATCACTACTAGATAAAGACATGTTCTGGCATGGCTCATCACGACTAGATAAAGACATGTTCTGGCATGGCCCATCACGACTAGATAAAGACATGTTCTGGCATGGCTCATCACGACTAGATGAAGACATGTTCTGGCATGGCCCATCACGACTAGATAAAGACATGTTCTGGCATGGCCCATCACGACTAGATAAATAATTGTTCTGGCATGGTTCAACATGACTAGATAAAGAAATGTTCTGGCATGGCTCATCACGACTAGATGAAGACATGTTCTGGCATGGCCCATTACAACTAGATGAAGACATGTTCTGGCATGGCCCATCATGATCCCGAGTGGCGCAGTGGTCTGAGGCACTGCATCGCAGTGCTAGCTGTGCCACTAGAGATCCTGGTTCGAATCCAGGCTCTGTCGTAGCCGACCGCGACCGGGAGACCCATGGGGCGGCACACAATTGGCCCAGTGTCATCCAGGGTATGGGAGGGAATGGCCGGCAGGGATGTAGCTCAGTTGGTAGAGCATGGTGTTTGCAACGGCAGGGTTGTGGGTTCGATTCCCACGGGGGGCCAGTATGAAAAAAATAAAAAAAATAAAAAAATAATGTATGCACTAACTGCAAGTCGATCTGGATAAGAGCGTCTGCTAAATGACGTAAATGTAAAACATGACTATATAAAGACATATACTGGCATGGCTCATCACGACTACATAACGACATGTTCTGGCATGGCTCATCACGACTAGATAAAGACATGTTCTGGCAAGGCCCATAACGACTAGATAAAGACATGTTCTGGCATGGCCCATAACGACTAGATAAAGACATGTTCTGGCATGGCCCATCACGAATATTTGAAGACATGTTCTGGCATGGCCCATTACGACTAGAAAAATACATGTTCTGGCATGGCCCATCACGACTAGATAAAGACATGTTCTGGCATGGCCCATCACGACTAGATGAAGACAAGTTCTGGCATGGCTCATCACGACTAGATGAAGACATGTTCTGGCATGGCCCATTACGACTAGATAAAGACATGTTCTGGCATGGCCCATCACGACTAGATAAAGACATGTTCTGGCATGGCCCACCACGTCTAGATACAGACATGTTCTGGCATGGCCCATTACGACTAGATAAAAACATGTACTGGCATGGCTCAATACGACTAGATGAAGACATGTTCTGGCATGGCCCATCACGACTAGATGAAGACATGTTCTGGCATGGCCCTTTAAAACTAGATAAAGAAATGTACTGGCATGGCCCATCACGACTGGATGAAGACATGTACTGGCATGGCCCATTACGACAAGATAAAGACATGTTCTGGCATGGCCCATCACGACTAGATGAAGACATGTTTTGGCATGGCCCATCACTACAAGATAAAGACATGTTCTGGCATGGCCCATCACGACTAGATAAAGACATGTTCTGGCATGGCAAATCACGAATAGATAAAGACATGTTCTGGCATGGCCCATTACGACTAGATGAAGAAATGTTCTGGCATGGCCCATTACGACAAGATAAAGATATATTCTCGCATGGCCCATTACGACTAGGTGCAGACTAGATAAAGATGTGTTCTGGCATGGCCCATAACGACTAGATAAAGACATGTACTGACATAGCCCATCATGACTAGATAAAGACATGTTCTGGCATGGCCCATCACGACTAGATGAAGACATGTTCTGGCATGGCCCATTACGACTAGATGAAGATATGTTCTGGCATGGCCCATCACGACTAGATAAAGACATGTACTGGCATGGCCCATCACGACTAGATAAAGACATGTACTGGCATGGCCCATCACGACTAGATGAAGACATGTTCTAGCATGGCCCATCATGACCAGATGAAGACATTTTCTGGCATGGCCCATCACGACTAGATAAAGACATGTTTTGGAATGGCCCATCACGACTAGATAAAGACATGTTCTGGCATGGCCCTCACGACTAGATAAAGACAAGTTCTGGCATGGCCCATCACGACTAGATGATGACATGTTCTTGCATGCCCATCACGACTAGATAAAGACATGTTCTGGCATGGCCCATCACGACTAGATAAAGACATCTTCTGGCATGGCCCATTACGACTAGATAAATACATTTTCTGGCATGGCCCATCACGACTAGATACAGACATTTTCTGGCATGGCCCATCACGACTAGATGATGACATGTTCTTGCATGCCCATCACGACTAGATAAAGAAATGTTCTGGCATGGCCCATTACGACAAGATAAAGATATATTCTCGCATGGCCCATTACGACTAGGTGCAGACTAGATAAAGACATGTTCTGGTATGGCCCATTACGAATAGATGAAGACATGTTCTATCATGGCCCATCACGACTAGATGAAGACATGTTCTGGCATGGCTCATCATGACTAGATAAAGAAATGTTCTGGCAAGGCTCATCACGACTAGATAAAGACATGTTCTGGCATGGCTCATTACGACTAGATGAAGACATGTTCTGGCATGGCCCATCATGACTAGATAAAGACATGTTCTGGCATGGCCCATTACGACTAGATAAAGACATGTACTGGCATGGCCCAAAACGACTAGATGAAGACATGTTCTGGCATGGCCCATCACGATAGATGAAGAAATGTTTTGGCATGGCCCATCACGATTAGATAAAGACATGTTCTGGCATGGCCCATCACGAATAGATAAAGACATGTTCTGGCATGGCCCATCACGACTAGATAAAGACATGTTCTGGCATGGCCCAGTACGACTAGATAAAGACATGTTCTGCCATGGGCCATTACGACTAGATAAAGACATGTTCTGGCATGGCTAATCACGACTAGGTGAAGACATGTTCTGGCATGGCCCATCACGAATATTTGAAGACATGTTCTGGCATGGCCCATCATGACTAGAAAAAGACATGCTCTGGCATGGCCCATTACGACTAGATAAAGACATGTTCTGGCATGGCCCATTATGACTAGAAAAATACATGTTCTGCCATGGCCCGTTACGACTAGATGAAGAAATGTTCTGGCATGGCCCATCACGACTAGATAAAGACATGTTCTGGCATGGCTCATCACGACTAGATGAAGACATGTTCTGGCATGGCCCATTACGACTAGATAAAGACATGTTCTGGCATGGCCCATCACGACTAGATAAAGACATGTTCTGGCATGGCCCATCACGACTAGATACAGACATGTTCTGGCATGGCCCATTACGACTAGATAAAGACATGTACTGGCATGGCTCAATACGACTAGATGAAGACATGTTCTGGCATGGCCCATCACGACTAGATGAAGACATGTTCTGGCATGGCCCATTAAAACTAGATAAAGAAATGTACTGGCATGGCCCATCACGACTGGATGAAGACATGTACTGGCAAGGCCCATTACGACAAGATAAAGACATGTTCTGGCATGGCCCATCACGACTAGATGAAGACATGTTCTGGCATTGCTCATTACGACTAGATGAAGACATGTTCTGAAATGGCCCATTATGACTAGATGAAGACATGTTCTGGCATGGCCCATTACGACTAGATGAAGATATGTTCTGGCATGGCCCATCACGACTAGATAAAGACATGTACTGGCATGGCCCATCACGACTAGATAAAGACATGTACTGGCATGGCCCATCACGACTAGATGAAGACATGTTCTAGCATGGTCCATCATGACCAGATGAAGACATTTTCTGGCATGGCCCATCACGACTAGATAAAGACATGTTTTGGAATGGCCCATCACGACTAGATAAAGACATGTTCTGGCATGGCCCTCACGACTAGATAAAGACAAGTTCTGGCATGGCCCATCACGACTAGATGATGACATGTTCTTGCATGCCCATCACGACTAGATAAAGACATGTTCTGGCATGGCCCATCACGACTAGATAAAGACATCTTCTGGCATGGCCCATTACGACTAGATAAATACATTTTCTGGCATGGCCCATCACTACTAGATAAAGACATCTTCTGGCATGGCCCATTACGACTAGATAAATACATTTTCTGGCATGGCCCATCATGACTAAATAAAGACATTTTCTGGCCTGGCCCATCACTACTGGATAAAGACATGTACTGGCATGGTCCAGTACGACTAGGTGCAGACTAGATAAAGACATGTTCTGGTATGGCCCATTACGAATAGATGAAGACATGTTCTGGCATTGCCCATCATGACTAGAGGAAGACACGTTCTGGCATGGCCCAACACGACTAGATGAAGACATGTTCTGGCATGGCCCATTACGACTAGATGAAGACATGTTCTGGCATGGCCCATCACGACTAGATAAAGACAGTTTCTGGCATGGCCCAGTACGACTAGGTGCAGACTAGATAAAGACATGTTCTGGTATGGCCCATTACGAATAGATGAAGACATGTTCTGGCATGGCCCATCATGACTAGATGAAGACATGTTCTAGCATGGCCCATTACGACTAGATTAATACATGTTTTGGAATGGCCCATCACGACTAGATAAAGACATGTTCTGGCATGGCCCTCACGACTAGATAAAGACATGTTCTGGCATGGCCCTCACGACTAGATGAAGACATGTTCTAGCATGGCCCATCATGACCAGATGAAGACATTTTCTGGCATGGCCCATCACGACTAGATAAAGACATGTTCTGGCATGGCCCTCACGACTAGATAAAGACATGTTCTGGCATGGCCCATCACGACTAGATAAAGACATCTTCTGGCATGGCCCATTACGACTAGATAAATACATTTTCTGGCATGGCCCATCACGACTAGATAAAGACATTTTCTGGCATGGCCCATCACTACTAGATGAAGACATCTTCTGGCATGGCCCATTACGACTAGATAAATACATTTTCTGGCATGGCCCATCACGACTAGATAAAGACATTTTCTGGCATGGCCCATCACTAATAAGATAAAGACATGTTCTGGCATGTCTCATCACGACTAGATAAAGACATGTTCTGGCATGGCCCAGTACGACTAGGTGCAGACTAGATAAAGACATGTTCTGGTATGGCCCATTACGAATAGATGAAGAACTGTTCTGGCATTGCCCATCATGACTAGAGGAAGACATGTTCTAGCATGGCCCATCACTACTAGATAAAGACATGTTCTGGCATGGTCCATCACGACTAGATAAAGACACGTTCTGGCATGGCCCAACACGACTAGATGAAGACATGTTCTGGCATGGCCCATCACGACTAGATAAAGACATTTTCTGGCATGGCCCAGTACGACTAGGTGCAGACTAGATAAAGACATGTTCTGGTATGGCCCATTACGAATAGATGAAGACATGTTCTGGCATGGCCCATCATGACTAGATGAAGACATGTTCTAGCATGGCCCATTACGACTAGATTAATACATTTTCTGGCATGGCCTATCACGACTAGATAAAGACATTTTCTGGCATGGCCCATCACTACTAGATAAAGACATGTACTGGCATGGTCCATCACGACTAGATAAAGACACGTTCTGGCATGGCCCAACACGACTGGATGAAGACCTGTTCTGGCATGGCCCATTACGACTAGATGAAGACATGTTCTGGCATGGCCCATCACGACTAGATAAATACATGTTCTGGCATGGCCCATCACGACTAGATAAAGACATGTTCTGGAGTGGCCCATTACGACTAGATAAAGATATGTACTGGCATGGCTAATTACGACTATATAAAGAAATGTTCTGGCATGGCCCATCACGACTAGATGAAGACATGTTCTGGCATGGCCCATTACGACTAGATAAAGACATGTTCTGGCATGGCCCAAAACGACTAGATGAAGACATGTACTGGCATGGCCCATCACGACTAGATGAAGACATGTACTGGCATTACCATTACGACAAGATAAAGACATGTTCTGGCATGGCCCATCACGACTAGATGAAGACATGTTCTGGCATGGCCCATCACGACTAGATAAAGACATGTTCTGGCATGGCCCATCACGACTAGATAAAGACATGTTCTGGCATTTACCAGTTCGACTAGGTGCAGACTAGATAAAGATGTGTTCTGGCATGGCCCATAATGACTAGATAAAGACATGTACTGACATGCCCCATCACGACTAGATAAAGACATGTACTGGCATGGCCCATCACGACTAGATAAAGACATGTTCTGGCATGGCCATATCACGACTAGATAAAGACATGTTCTGGCATGGCCCATCACGACTAGATGAAGACATGTTCTGGCAAGGCCATATCACAACTAGATAAAGACATGTTCTGGCATTGCTCATTACGACTAGATGAAGACATGTTCTGGCATGGCCCATTACGACTAGATGAAGATATGTTCTGGCATGGCCCATCACGACTAGATAAAGACATGTACTGGCATGGCCCATCACGACTAGATAAAGACATGTACTGGCATGGCCCATCACGACTAGATGAAGACATGTTCTAGCATGGCCCATCATGACCAGATGAAGACATTTTCTGGCATGGCCCATCACGACTAGAGAAAGACATGTTTTGGAATGGCCCATCACGACTAGATAAAGACATGTTCTGGCATTGCCCTCACGACTAGATAAAGACAAGTTCTGGCATGGCCCATCACGACTAGATGATGACATGTTCTTGCATGCCCATCACGACTAGATAAAGACATGTTCTGGCATGGCCCATCACGACTAGATAAAGACATCTTCTGGCATGGCCCATTACGACTAGATAAATACATTTTCTGGCATGGCCCATCACGACTAGATAAAGACATTTTCTGGCATGGCCCATCACTACTAGATAAAGAAATCTTCTGGCATGGCCCATTACGACTAGATAAATACATTTTCTGGCATGGCCCATCACGACTAGATAAAGACATTTTCTGGCATGGCCCATCACTACTAGATAAAGACATGTTCTGGCATGGCCCATCACGACTAGATAAAGACATGTTCTGGCATTTACCAGTTCGACTAGGTGCAGACTAGATAAAGATGTGTTCTGGCATGGCCCATAATGACTAGATAAAGACATGTACTGACATGCCCCATCACGACTAGATAAAGACATGTACTGGCATGGCCCATCACGACTAGATAAAGACATGTTCTGGCATGGCCATATCACGACTAGATAAAGACATGTTCTGGCATGGCCCATCACGACTAGATGAAGACATGTTCTGGCAAGGCCATATCACAACTAGATAAAGACATGTTCTGGCATTGCTCATTACGACTAGATGAAGACATGTTCTGGCATGGCCCATTACGACTAGATGAAGATATGTTCTGGCATGGCCCATCACGACTAGATAAAGACATGTACTGGCATGGCCCATCACGACTAGATAAAGACATGTACTGGCATGGCCCATCACGACTAGATGAAGACATGTTCTAGCATGGCCCATCATGACCAGATGAAGACATTTTCTGGCATGGCCCATCACGACTAGAGAAAGACATGTTTTGGAATGGCCCATCACGACTAGATAAAGACATGTTCTGGCATTGCCCTCACGACTAGATAAAGACAAGTTCTGGCATGGCCCATCACGACTAGATGATGACATGTTCTTGCATGCCCATCACGACTAGATAAAGACATGTTCTGGCATGGCCCATCACGACTAGATAAAGACATCTTCTGGCATGGCCCATTACGACTAGATAAATACATTTTCTGGCATGGCCCATCACGACTAGATAAAGACATTTTCTGGCATGGCCCATCACTACTAGATAAAGAAATCTTCTGGCATGGCCCATTACGACTAGATAAATACATTTTCTGGCATGGCCCATCACGACTAGATAAAGACATTTTCTGGCATGGCCCATCACTACTAGATAAAGACATGTACTGGCATGGTCCAGTACGACTAGGTGCAGACTAGATAAAGACATGTTCTGGTATGGCCCATTACGAATAGATTAAGACATGTTCTTGCATTGCCCATCATGACTAGAGGAAGACATGTTCTAGCATGGCCCATCACTACTAGATAAAGACATGTTCTGGCATGGTCCATCACGACTAGATAAAGACATGTTCTGGCATGGCCCTCACGACTAGATAAAAACATGTTCTGGCATGGCCCTCACGACTAGATGAAGACATGTTCTAGCATGGCCCATCATGACCAGATGAAGACATTTTCTGGCATGGCCCATCACGACTAGATAAAGACATGTTCTGGCATGGCCCTCACGACTAGATAAAGACATGTTCTGGCATGGCACATCACGACTAGATAAAGACATTTTCTGGCATGGCCCATCACTACTAGATAAAGACATCTTCTGGCATGGCCCATTACGCCTAGATAAATACATTTTCTGGCATGGCCCATCACGACTAGATAAAGACATTTTCTGGCATGGCCCATCACTACTAGATAAAGACATGTTCTGGCATGGCTCATCACGACTAGATAAAGACATGTTCTGGCATGGCCCAGTACGACTAGGTGCAGACTAGATAAAGACATGTTCTGGTATGGCCCATTACGAATAGATGAAGACATGTTCTGGCATTGCCCATCATGACTAGAGGAAGACATGTTCTAGCATGGCCCATCACTACTAGATAAAGACATGTTCTGGCATGGTCCATCACGACTAGATAAAGACACGTTCTGGCATGGCCCAACACGACTAGATGAAGACATGTTCTGGCATGGCCCATTACGACTAGATGAAGACATGTTCTTGCATGGCCCATCACGACTAGATAAAGACATTTTCTGGCATGGCCCAGTACGACTAGGTGCAGACTAGATAAAGACATGTTCTGGTATGGCCCATTACGAATAGATGAAGACATGTTCTGGCATGGCCCATCATGACTAGATGAAGACATGTTCTAGCATGGCCCATTACGACTAGATTAATACATTTTCTGGCATGGCCTATCACGACTAGATAAAGACATTTTCTGGCATGGCCCATCACTACTAGATAAAGACATGTACTGGCATGGTCCATCACGACTAGATAAAGACACGTTCTGGCATGGCCCAACACGACTAGATGAAGACCTGTTCTGGCATGGCCCATTACGACTAGATGAAGACATGTTCTGGCATGGCCCATCACGACTAGATAAATACATGTTCTGGCATGGCCCATCACGACTAGATAAAGACATGTTTTGTAGTGGCCCATTACGACTAGATAAAGATATGTACTGGCATGGCTAATTACGACTACATAAAGAAATGTTCTGGCATGGCCCATCACGACTAGATGAAGACATGTTCTGGCATGGCCCATTACGACTAGATAAAGACATGTTCTGGCATGGCCCAAAACGACTAGATGAAGACATGTACTGGCATGGCCCATCACGACTAGATGAAGACATGTACTGGCATTACCATTACGACAAGATAAAGACATGTTCTGGCATGGCCCATCACGACTAGATGAAGACATGTTCTGGCATGGCCCATCACGACTAGATAAAGACATGTTCTGGCATGGCCCATCACGAATAGATAAAGACATGTTCTGGCATGGCCCATCACGACTAGATAAAGACATGTTCTGGCATGGACCAGTACGACTAGGTGCAGACTAGATAAAGATGTGTTCTGGCATGGCCCATAATGACTAGATAAAGACATGTACTGACATGCCCCATCATGACTAGATAAAGACATGTTCTGGCATGGCCCATCACGACTAGATAAAGACATGTTCTGGCATGGCCATATCACGACTAGATAAAGACATGTTCTGGCATTGCTCATTACGACTAGATGAAGACATGTTCTGAAATGGCCCATCATGACTAGATGAAGTCATGTTCTAGCATGGCCCATTACGACTAGATTAAAACATGTTCTGGCATGGCCCATCACTACTAGATAAAGAAATATTCTGGCATGGCCCATCACGACTAGATAAATACATGTTCTGGCATGGCCAATCACGACTAGATAAAGACATGTTCTGGCATGGCCCATTACGACTAGATAAAGACATGTACTGGCATGGCTCAATAAGACTAGATGAAGACATGTTCTGGCATGACCCATCACTACTAGATGAAGGCATGTTCTGGCATGGCCCATTAAACCTAGATAAAGACATGTTCTGGCATGGCCAAAAACGAATAGATGAAGACCTGTACTGGCATGGCCCATCACGACTGGATGAAGACAAGTACTGGCATGGCCCATTACGACAAGATAAAGACATGTTCTGGCATTGCCCATCACGACTAGATGAAGACATGTTTTGGCATGGCCCATCACTACTAGATAAAGACATGTTCTGGCATGGCCCATCACGACTAGATAAAGACATGTTCTGGCATGGCAAATCAAGAATAGATAAAGACATGTTCTGGCATGGCTCATTACGACTAGATGAATACATGTTCTGGCATGGCCCAGTATGACTAGATAAAGACATATTCTCGCATGGCCCATTACGACTAGGTGCAGACTAGATAAAGATGTGTTCTGGCATGGCCCATAACGACTAGATGAAGACATTTTCTGGCATGGCCCATCACGACTAGATAAATACATGTTTTGGCATGGCCCATCACGACTAGATAAAGACTTGTTCTGGCATGGCCCAGTATGACTAGATAAAGACATATTCTCGCATGGCCCATTACGACTAGGTGCAGACTAGATAAAGATGTGTTCTGGCATGGCCCATAACGACTAGATAAAGACATGTACTGACATGCCCCATCATGACTAGATAAAGACATGTTCTGGCATGGCCCATCACGACTAGATAAAGACATGTTCTGGCATGGCCATATCACGACTAGATAAAGACATGTTCTGGCATGGACCAGTACGACTAGGTGCAGACTAGATAAAGATGTGTTCTGGCATGGCCCATAATGACTAGATAAAGACATGTTCTGACATGCCCCATCACGACTAGATAAAGACATGTTCTGGCATGGCCCATCACGACTAGATAAAGACATGTTCTGGCATGGCCATATCACGACTAGATAAAGACATGTTCTGGCATTGCTCATTACGACTAGGTGAAGACATGTTCTGAAATGGCCCATCACGACTAGATGAAGACATGTACTGGCATTACCATTACGACAAGATAAAGACATGTTCTGGCATGGCCCATCACGACTAGATGAAGACATGTTCTGGCATGGCCCATCAAGACTAGATAAAGACATGTTCTGGCATGGCCCATCACGAATAGATAAAGACATGTTCTGGCATGGCCCATCACGACTAGATAAAGACATGTTCTGGCTTGACCAGTACGACTAGGTGCAGACTAGATAAAGATGTGTTCTGGCATGGCCCATAATGACTAGATAAAGACATGTACTGACATGCCCCATCATGACTAGATAAAGACATGTTCTGGCATGGCCCATCACGACTAGATAAAGACATGTTCTGGCATGGCCATATCACGACTAAATAAAGACATGTTCTGGCATTGCTCATTACGACTAGATGAAGACATGTTTTGAAATGGCCCATCATGACTAGATGAAGTCATGTTCTGCCATGGCCCATTACAACTAGATGAAGAAATGTTCTGGCATGGCCCATCACGACTAGGTAAAGACTTGTTCTGGCATGGCCCATCACGTCTAGATAAAGACATGTACTGGCATGGCTCAATAAGACTAGATGAAGACATGTTCTGGCATGGCCCATCACTACTAGATGAAGACATGTTCTGGCATGGCCCATTAAAACTAGATAAAGACATGTTCTGGCATGGCCAAAAACGAATACATGAAGACATGTACTGGCATAGCCCATCACGACTGGATGAAGACAAGTACTGGCATGGCCCATTACGACAAGATAAAGACATGTTCTGGCATTGCCCATCACGACTAGATGAAGACATGTTTTGGCATGGCCAATCACTACTAGATAAAGACATGTTCTGGCATGGCCCATCACGACTAGATAAAGACATGTTCTGGCATGGCAAATCAAGAATAGATAAAGACATGTTCTGGCATGGCTCATCACGACTAGATGAATACATGTTCTGGCATGGCCCATAACGACTAGATAAAGACATGTTCTGGCATGGCCCATCACGACTAGATAAAGACATGTTCTGGCATGGCCATATCACACCTAGATAAAGACATGTTCTGGCATTGCTCATTATGACTAGATGAAGACATGTTCTGAAATGGCCCATCATGACTAGATAAAGACATGTTCTGGCATGGCCCATCACGACTAGATAAAGACATGTACTGGCATGGCCCATCACGACTAGATAAAGAAAAGAACTGGCAGGGCTCATCACGACTAGATGAAGACATGTTCTAGCATGGCCCATCATGACTAGATGAAGACATGTTTTGGCATGGCCCATCACGACTAGATAAAGACATGTTTTGGCATGGCCCATCACGACTAGATAAAGACATGTTCTGCCATTGCTCATTACGACTAGATGAAGACATGTTCTGAAATGGCCCATCATGACTAGATAAAGACATGTTCTGGCATGGCCCATCACGACTAGATAAAGACATGTACTGGCATGGCCCATCATGACTAGATAAAGAAAAGAACTGGCAGGGCTCATCACGACTAGATGAAGACATGTTCTAGCATGGCCCATCACGACTAGATAAAGACATGTTTTGGCATGGCCCATCACGACTAGATAAAGACATGTACTGGCATGGCCCATCACGACTAGATAAAGAAAAGAACTGGCAGGGCTCATCACGACTAGATGAAGACATGTTCTAGCATGGCCCATCATGACTAGATGAAGACATGTTTTGGCATGGCCCATCACGACTAGATAAAGACATGTTTTGGCATGGCCCATCACGACTAGATAAAGACATGTTCTGCCATTGCTCATTACGACTAGATGAAGACATGTTTTGGCATGGCCCATCACTACTAGATAAAGACATGTTCTGGCATGGCCCATCACGACTAGATAAAGACATGTTCTGGCATGGCAAATCAAGAATAGATAAAGACATGTTCTGGCATGGCTCATCACGACTAGATGAATACATGTTTCCTGCATGGCCCATAACGACTAGATAAACACATGTACTGATATGGCCCATCATGACTAGATAAAGACATGTTCTGGCATGGCCCATCACGACTAGATAAAGACATGTTCTGGCATGGCCATATCACACCTAGATAAAGACATGTTCTGGCATTGCTCATTACGACTAGATGAAGACATGTTCTGAAATGGCCCATCATGACTAGATAAAGACATGTTCTGGCATGGCCCATCACGACTAGATAAAGACATGTACTGGCATGGCCCATCACGACTAGATAAAGAAAAGAACTGGCAGGGCTCATCACGACTAGATGAAGACATGTTCTAGCATGGCCCATCATGACTAGATGAAGACATGTTTTGGCATGGCCCATCACGACTAGATAAAGACATGTTTTGGCATGGCCCATCACGACTAGATAAAGACATGTTCTGCCATTGCTCATTACGACTAGATGAAGACATGTTCTGAAATGGCCCATCATGACTAGATAAAGACATGTTCTGGCATGGCCCATCACGACTAGATAAAGACATGTACTGGCATGGCCCATCACGACTAGATAAAGAAAAGAACTGGCAGGGCTCATCACGACTAGATGAAGACATGTTCTAGCATGGCCCATCACGACTAGATAAAGACATGTTTTGGCATGGCCCATCACGACTAGATAAAGACATGTACTGGCATGGCCCATCACGACTAGATAAAGAAAAGAACTGGCAGGGCTCATCACGACTAGATGAAGACATGTTCTAGCATGGCCCATCATGACTAGATGAAGACATGTTTTGGCATGGCCCATCACGACTAGATAAAGACATGTTTTGGCATGGCCCATCACGACTAGATAAAGACATGTTCTGCCATTGCTCATTACGACTAGATGAAGACATGTTCTGAAATGGCCCATCATGACTAGATAAAGACATGTTCTGGCATGGCCCATCACGACTAGATAAAGACATGTACTGGCATGGCCCATCACGACTAGATAAAGAAAAGAACTGGCAGGGCTCATCACGACTAGATGAAGACATGTTCTAGCATGGCCCATCACGACTAGATAAAGACATGTTTTGGCATGGCCCATCACGACTAGATAAAGACATGTTCTGGCATGGCCCATCACGACTAGATAAAGACATGTTCTGGCATGGCAAATCAAGAATAGATAAAGACATGTTCTGGCATGGCTCATCACGACTAGATGAATACATGTTCTGGCATGGCCCATAACGACTAGATAAAGACATGTACTGATATGGCCCATCATGACTAGATAAAGACATGTTCTGGCATGGCCATATCACACCTAGATAAAGACATGTTCTGGCATGGCCCATCACGACTAGATAAAGACATGTTCTGGCATGGCCATATCACACCTAGATAAAGACATGTTCTGGCATTGCTCATTACGACTAGATGAAGACATGTTCTGAAATGGCCCATCATGACTAGATAAAGACATGTTCTGGCATGGCCCATCACGACTAGATAAAGACATGTACTGGCATGGCCCATCACGACTAGATAAAGAAAAGAACTGGCAGGGCTCATCACGACTAGATGAAGACATGTTCTAGCATGGCCCATCATGACTAGATGAAGACATGTTTTGGCATGGCCCATCACGACTAGATAAAGACATGTTCTGCCATTGCTCATTACGACTAGATGAAGACATGTTCTGGCATGGCCCAGTATGACTAGATAAAGACATGTTCTGCCATGGACCATTATGACTAGATAAAGACATATTCTCGCATGGCCCATTACGACTAGGTGCAGACTAGATAAAGACATGTTCTGGCATGGCTCATCACGACTAGATGAATACATGTTCTGGCATGGCCCATAACGACTAGATAAAGACATGTACTGATATGGCCCATCATGACTAGATGAAGACATGTTTTGGCATGGCCCATCACGACTAGATAAAGACATGTTTTGGCATGGCCCATCACGACTAGATAAAGACATGTTCTGCCATTGCTCATTACGACTAGATGAAGACATGTTCTGGCATGGCCCAGTATGACTAGATAAAGACATGTTCTGCCATGGACCATTATGACTAGATAAAGACATATTCTCGCATGGCCCATTACGACTAGGTGCAGACTAGATAAAGACATGTTCTGGCATGGCTCATCACGACTAGATGAATACATGTTCTGGCATGGCCCATAACAACTAGATAAAGACATGTACTGATATGGCCCATCATGACTAGATAAAGACATGTTCTGGCATGGCCCATCACGACTAGATAAAGACATGTTCTGGCATGGCCATATCACACCTAGATAAAGACATGTTCTGGCATTGCTCATTACGACTAGATGAAGACATGTTCTGAAATGGCCCATCATGACTAGATAAAGACATGTTCTGGCATGGCCCATCACGACTAGATAAAGACATGTACTGGCATGGCCCATCACGACTAGATAAAGAAAGAACTGGCAGGGCTCATCACGACTAGATGAAGACATGTTCTAGCATGGCCCATCATGACTAGATGAAGACATGTTTTGGCATGGCCCATCACGACTAGATAAAGACATGTTTTGGCATGGCCCATCACGACTAGATAAAGACATGTTCTGCCATTACTCATTACGACTAGATGAAGACATGTTCCGAAATGGCCCATCATGACTAGATGAAGTCATGTTCTAGCATGGCCCATTACGACTAGATTAAAACATGTTCTGGCATGGCCCATCACTACTAGATAAAGAAATATTCTGGCATGGCCCATCACGACTAGATAAATACATGTTCTGGCACGGCCAATCACGACTAGAAAAACACATGCTCTGGCATGGCCCATTACGACTAGATAAAGACATGTTCTGCCATGGCTCATTATCACTAGATAAAGACATGTTCTGCCATGGCCCATTACAACTAGATGAAGAAATGTTCTGGCATGGCCCATCACGACTAGATAAAGACATGTTCTGGCATGGCCCATCACGACTAGATAAAGACATGTTCTGGCATGGCCCATTACGACTAGATAAAGACATGTACTGGCATGGCTCAATAAGACTAGATGAAGACATGTTCTGGCATGGCCCATCACTACTAGATGAAGACATGTTCTGGCATGACCCATTAAAACTAGATAAAGACATGTTCTGGCATGGCCAAAAACGAATAGATGAAGACATGTACTGGCATGGCCCATCACGACTGGATGAAGACAAGTATTGGCATGGCCCATTACGACAAGATAAAGACATGTTCTGGCATTGCCCATCACGACTAGATGAAGACATGTATTGGCATGGCCCATCACTACTAGATAAAGACATGTTCTGGCATGGCCCATCACGACTAGATAAAGACATGTTCTGGCATGGCAAATCAAGAATAGATAAAGACATGTTCTGGCATGGCTCATCACGACTAGATGAATACATGTTCTGGCATGGCCCATTACGACTAGATGAAGACATGTTCTGGCATGGCCCATAACGACTAGATAAAGACATGTACTGACATGGCCCATCATGACTAGATAAAGACATGTTCTGGCATGGCCCATCACAACTAGATAAAGACATGTTCTGGCATGGCCATATCACACCTAGATAAAGACATGTTCTGGCATTGCTCATTACGACTAGATGAAGACATGTTCTGAAATGGCCCATCACGACTAGATAAATACATGTTCTGGCACGGCCAATCACGACTAGAAAAACACATGCTCTGGCATGGCCCATTACGACTAGATAAAGACATGTTCTGCCATGGCTCATTATCACTAGATAAAGACATGTTCTGCCATGGCCCATTACAACTAGATGAAGAAATGTTCTGGCATGGCCCATCACGACTAGATAAAGACATGTTCTGGCATGGCCCATCACGACTAGATAAAGACATGTTCTGGCATGGCCCATTACGACTAGATAAAGACATGTACTGGCATGGCTCAATAAGACTAGATGAAGACATGTTCTGGCATGGCCCATCACTACTAGATGAAGACATGTTCTGGCATGACCCATTAAAACTAGATAAAGACATGTTCTGGCATGGCCAAAAACGAATAGATGAAGACATGTACTGGCATGGCCCATCACGACTGGATGAAGACAAGTATTGGCATGGCCCATTACGACAAGATAAAGACATGTTCTGGCATTGCCCATCACGACTAGATGAAGACATGTATTGGCATGGCCCATCACTACTAGATAAAGACATGTTCTGGCATGGCCCATCACGACTAGATAAAGACATGTTCTGGCATGGCAAATCAAGAATAGATAAAGACATGTTCTGGCATGGCTCATCACGACTAGATGAATACATGTTCTGGCATGGCCCATTACGACTAGATGAAGACATGTTCTGGCATGGCCCATAACGACTAGATAAAGACATGTACTGACATGGCCCATCATGACTAGATAAAGACATGTTCTGGCATGGCCCATCACAACTAGATAAAGACATGTTCTGGCATGGCCATATCACACCTAGATAAAGACATGTTCTGGCATTGCTCATTACGACTAGATGAAGACATGTTCTGAAATGGCCCATCATGACTAGATAAAGACATGTTCTGGCATGGCCCATCACGACTAGATAAAGACATGTACTAGCATGGCCCATCACGACTAGATAAAGAAAAGAACTGGCAGGGCTCATCACGACTAGATGAAGACATGTTCTAGCATGTCCCATCATGACTAGATGAAGACATTTTCTGGCATGGCCCATCACGACTAGATAAAGACTTGTTCTGGCATGGCCCATCACGAATAGATAAAGACATGTTCTGGCATGGCCCAGTATGACTAGATAAAGACATGTTCTGGCATGGCCATATCACGACTAGATAAAGACATGTTCTGGCATGGACCAGTACGACTAGGTGCAGATTAGATAAAGATGTGTTCTGGCATGGCCCATAATGACTAGATAAAGACATGTACTGACATGCCCCATCACGACTAGATAAAGACATGTTCTGGCATGGCCCATCACGACTAGATAAAGACATGTTCTGGCATGGCCATATCACGACTAGATAAAGACATGTTCTGGCATTGCTCATTACGACTAGATGAAGACATGTTCTGAAATGGCCCATCACGACTAGATGAAGACATGTACTGGCATTACCATTACGACAAGATAAATACATGTTCAGGCATGGCCCATCACGACTAGATGAAGACATGTTCTGGCATGGCCCATCACGACTAGATAAAGACATGTTCTGGCATGGCCCATCACGAATAGATAAAGACATGTTCTGGCATGGCCCATCACGACTAGATAAAGACATGTTCTGGCTTGACCAGTACGACTAGGTGCAGACTAGATAAAGATGTGTTCTGGCATGGCCCATAATGACTAGATAAAGACATGTACTGACATGCCCCATCATGACTAGATAAAGACATGTTTTGGCATGGCCCATCACGACTAGATAAATACATGTTCTGGCATGGCCATATCACGACTAGATAAAGACATGTTCTGGCATGGACCAGTACGACTAGGTGCTGATTAGATAAAGATGTGTTCTGGCATGGCCCATAATGACTAGATAAAGACATGTACTGACATGCCCCATCACGACTAGATAAAGACATGTTCTGGCATGGCCCATCACGACTAGATAAAGACATGTTCTGGCATGGCCATATCACGACTAGATAAAGACATGTTCTGGCATTGCTCATTACGACTAGATGAAGACATGTTCTGAAATGGCCCATCACGACTAGATGAAGACATGTACTGGCATTACCATTACGACAAGATAAAGACATGTTCAGGCATGGCCCATCACGACTAGATGAAGACATGTTCTGGCATGGCCCATCACGACTAGATAAAGACATGTTCTGGCATGGCCCATCACGAATAGATAAAGACATGTTCTGGCATGGCCCATCACGACTAGATAAAGACATGTTCTGGCTTGACCAGTACGACTAGGTGCAGACTAGATAAAGATGTGTTCTGGCATGGCCCATAATGACTAGATAAAGACATGTACTGACATGCCCCATCATGACTAGATAAAGACATGTTTTGGCATGGCCCATCACCACTAGATAAAGACATGTTCTGGCATGGCCATATCACGACTAGATAAAGACATGTTCTGGCATGTTCTCGACTAGATGAAGACATGTTTTGAAATGGCCCATCATGACTAGATGAAGTCATGTTCTAGCATGGCCCATTACGACTAGATTAAAACATGTGCTGGCATGGCCCATCACTACTAGATAAAGAAATATTCTGGCATGGCCCATCACGACTAGATAAATACATGTTCTGGCATGGCCAATCACGACTAGAAAAACACATGCTCTGGCATGGCCCATTACGACTAGATAAAGACATGTTCTGCCATGGCCCATTATCACTAGATAAAGACATGTTCTGCCATGGCCCATTACAACTAGATGAAGAAATGTTCTGGCATGGCCCATCACGACTAGATAAAGACTTGTTCTGGCATGGCCCATCACGACTAGATAAAGACATGTTCTGGCATGGCCCATTACGACTAGATAAAGACATGTACTGGCATGGCTCAATAAGACTAGATGAAGACATGTTCTGGCATGGCCCATCACTACTAGATGAAGACATATTCTGGCATGGCCCATTAAAACTAGATAAAGACATGTTCTGGCATGGCCAAAAACGAATAGATGAAGACATGTACTGGCATGGCCCATTACGACAAGATAAAGACATGTTCTGGCATTGCCCATCACGACTAGATGAAGACATGTTCTGGCATGGCAAATCAAGAATAGATAAAGACATGTTCTGGCATGGCTCATCACGACTAGATGAATACATGTTCTGGCATGGCCCATAACGACTAGATAAAGACATGTACTGATATGGCCCATCATGACTAGATAAAGACATGTTCTGGCATGGCCCATCACGACTAGATAAAGACATGTTCTGGCATGGCCATATCACACCTAGATAAAGACATGTTCTGGCATTGCTCATTACGACTAGATGAAGACATGTTCTGAAATGGCCCATCATGACTAGATAAAGACATGTTCTGGCATGGCCCATCACGACTAGATAAAGAAAAGAACTGTCAGGGCTCATCACGACTAGATGAAGACATGTTCTAGCATGGCCCATCATGACTAGATGAAGACATTTTCTGGCATGGCCCATCACGACTAGATAAAGACATGTTCTGGCATTGCTCATTACGACTAGATGAAGACATGTTCCGAAATGGCCCATCATGACTAGATGAAGTCATGTTCTAGCATGGCCCATTACGACTAGATTAAAACATGTTCTGGCATGGCCCATCACTACCAGATAAAGAAATATTCTGGCATGGCCCATCATGACTAGATAAATACATGTTCTGGCATGGCCAATCACGACTAGAAAAACACATGCTCTGGCATGGCCCATTACGACTAGATAAAGACATGTTCTGGCATGGCCAAAAACGAATAGATGAAGACATGTACTGGCATGGCCCATCACGACTGGATGAAGACAAGTATTGGCATGGCCCATCACGACTAGATAAAGACATGTTCTGGCATTGCCCATCACGACTAGATGAAGACATGTTTTGGCATGGCCCATCACTACTAGATAAAGACATGTTCTGGCATGGCCCATCACGACTAGATAAAGACATGTTCTGGCATGGCAAATCAAGAATAGATAAAGACATGTTCTGGCATGGCTCATCACGACTAGATGAATACATGTTCTGGCATGGCCCATTAAGACTAGATGAAGACATGTTCTGGCATGGCCCATAACGACTAGATAAAGACATGTACTGACATGGCCCATCATGACTAGATAAAAACATGTTCTGGCATGGCCCATCACAACTAGATAAAGACATGTTCTGGCATGGCCATATCACACCTAGATAAAGACATGTTCTGGCATTGCTCATTACGACTAGATGAAGACATGTTCTGAAATGGCCCATCATGACTAGATAAAGACATGTTCTGGCATGGCCCATCACGACTAGATAAAGACATGTTTTGGCATGGCCCATCACGACTAGATAAAGACATGTTCTGGCATGGCCCATCACGACTAGATAAAGACATGTTCTGGCATGGCAAATCAAGAATAGATAAAGACATGTTCTGGCATGGCTCATCACGACTAGATGAATACATGTTCTGGCATGGCCCATAACGACTAGATAAAGACATGTACTGATATGGCCCATCATGACTAGATAAAGACATGTTCTGGCATGGCCCATCACGACTAGATAAAGACATGTTCTGGCATGGCCATATCACACCTAGATAAAGACATGTTCTGGCATGGCCCATCACGACTAGATAAAGAAAAGAACTGGCAGGGCTCATCACGACTAGATGAAGACATGTTCTAGCATGGCCCATCACGACTAGATAAAGACATGTTTTGGCATGGCCCATCACGACTAGATAAAGACATGTTCTGCCATTGCTCATTACGACTAGATGAAGACATGTTCTGGCATGGCCCAGTATGACTAGATAAAGACATGTTCTGCCATGGACCATTATGACTAGATAAAGACATATTCTCGCATGGCCCATTACGACTAGGTGCAGACTAGATAAAGACATGTTCTGGCATGGCTCATCACGACTAGATGAATACATGTTCTGGCATGGCCCATAACGACTAGATAAAGACATGTACTGATATGGCCCATCATGACTAGATAAAGACATGTTCTGGCATGGCCCATCACGACTAGATAAAGACATGTTCTGGCATGGCCATATCACACCTAGATAAAGACATGTTCTGGCATTGCTCATTACGACTAGATGAAGACATGTTCTGAAATGGCCCATCATGACTAGATAAAGACATGTTCTGGCATGGCCCATCACGACTAGATAAAGACATGTACTGGCATGGCCCATCACGACTAGATAAAGAAAAGAACTGGCAGGGCTAATCACGACTAGATGAAGACATGTTCTAGCATGGCCCATCATGACTAGATGAAGACATGTTTTGGCATGGCCCATCACGACTAGATAAAGACATGTTTTGGCATGGCCCATCACGACTAGATAAAGACATGTTTTGGCATGGCCCATCACGACTAGATAAAGACATGTTTTGGCATGGCCCATCACGACTAGATAAAGACATGTTCTGGCATGGCCCATCACGACTAGATAAAGACATGTTCTGCCATTGCTCATTACGACTAGATGAAGACATGTTCCGAAATGGCCCATCATGACTAGATGAAGTCATGTTCTAGCATGGCCCATTACGAGTAGATTAAAACATGTTCTGGCATGGCCCATCACTACTAGATAAAGAAATATTCTGGCATGGCCCATCACGCCTAGATAAATACATGTTCTGGCATGGCCAATCACGACTAGAAAAACACATGCTCTGGCATGGCCCATTACGACTAGATAAAGACATGTTCTGCCATGGCTCATTATCACTAGATAAAGACATGTTCTGCCATGGCCCATTACAACTAGATGAAGAAATGTTCTGGCATGGCCCATCACGACTAGATAAAGACATGTTCTAGCATGGCCCATCACGACTAGATAAAGACATGTTCTGGCATGGCCCATTACGACTAGATAAAGACATGTACTGGCATGGCTCAATAAGACTAGATGAAGACATGTTCAGGCATGGCCCATCACTACTAGATGAAGACATGTTCTGGCATGACCCATTAAAACTAGATAAAGACATGTTCTGGCATGGCCAAAAACGAATAGATGAAGACATGTACTGGCATGGCCTATCACGACTGGATGAAGACAAGTATTGGCATGGCCCATTACGACAAGATAAAGACATGTTCTGGCATTGCCCATCACGACTAGATGAAGACATGTTTTGGCATGGCCCATCACTACTAGATAAAGACATGTTCTGGCATGGCCCATCACGACTAGATAAAGACATGTTCTGGCATGGCAAATCAAGAATAGATAAAGACATGTTCTGGCATGGCTCATCACGACTAGATGAATACATGTTCTGGCATGGCCCATTACGACTAGATGAAGACATGTTCTGGCATGGCCCATAAAGACTAGATAAAGACATGTACTGACATGGCCCATCATGACTAGATAAAGACATGTTCTGGCATGGCCCATCACAACTAGATAAAGACATGTTCTGGCATGGCCATACCACACCTAGATAAAGACATGTTCTGGCATTGCTCATTACGACTAGATGAAGACATGTTCTGAAATGGCCCATCATGACTAGATAAAGACATGTTCTGGCATGGCCCATTACGACTAGATAAAGACATGTACTGGCATGGCCCATCACGACTAGATAAAGAAAAGAACTGGCAGGGCTCATCACGACTAGATGAAGACATGTTCTAGCATGTCCCATCATGACTAGATAAAGACATGTTTTGGCTAGGCCCATCACGACTAGATAAAGACTTGTTCTGGCATGGCCCATCACGAATAGATAAAGACATGTTCTGGCATGGCCCAGTATGACTAGATAAAGACATATTCTCGCATGGCCCATTACGACTAGGTGCAGACTAGATAAAGACTTGTTCTGGCATTGCTCATTACGACTAGATGAAGACATGTTCCGAAATGGCCCATCATGACTAGATGAAGTCATGTTCTAGCATGGCCCATTACGACTAGATTAAAACATGTTCTGGCATGGCCCATCACTACTAGATAAAGAAATATTCTGGCATGGCCCATCACGTCTAGATAAATACATGTTCTGGCATGGCCAATCACGACTAGAAAAACACATGCTCTGGCATGGCCCATTACGACTAGATAAAGACATGTTCTGGCATGGCCAAAAACGAATAGATGAAGACATGTACTGGCATGGCCCATCACGACTGGATGAAGACAAGTATTGGCATGGCCCATTACGACAAGATAAAGACATGTTCTGGCATTGCCCATCACGACTAGATGAAGACATGTTTTGGCATGGCCCATCACTACTAGATAAAGACATGTTCTGGCATGGCCCATCACGACTAGATAAAGACATGTTCTGGCATGGCAAATCAAGAATAGATAAAGACATGTTCTGGCATGGCTCATCACGACTAGATGAATACATGTTCTGGCATGGCCCATTATGACTAGATGAAGACACGTTCTGGCATGGCCCATAACGACTAGATAAAGACATGTACTGACATGGCCCATCATGACTAGATAAAAACATGTTCTGGCATGGCCCATCACAACTAGATAAAGACATATTCTGGCATGGCCATATCACACCTAGATAAAGACATGTTCTGGCATTGCTCATTACGACTAGATGAAGACATGTTCTGAAATGGCCCATCATGACTAGATAAAGACATGTTCTGGCATGGCCCATCACGACTAGATAAAGACATGTACTGACATGGCCCATCATGACTAGATAAAAACATGTTCTGGCATGGCCCATCACAACTAGATAAAGACATGTTCTGGCATGCCCATATCACACCTAGATAAAGGCATGTTCTGGCATTGCTCATTACGACTAGATGAAGACATGTTCTGAAATGGCCCATCATGACTAGATAAAGACATGTTCTGGCATGGCCCATCACGACTAGATAAAGACATGTACTGGCATGGCCCATCACGACTAGATAAAGAAAATAACTGGCAGGGCTCATCACGACTAGATGAAGACATGTTCTAGCATGGCCCATCATGACTAGATGAAGACATTTTCTGGCATGGCCCATCACGACTAGATAAAGACATGTTTTGGCATGGCCCAGTATGACTAGATAAAGACATGTTCTGCCATGGACCATTATGACTAGATAAAGACATATTCTCGCATGGCCCATTACGACTAGGTGCAGACTAGATAAAGACATGTTTTGGCATGGCCCAGTATGACTAGATAAAGACATGTACTGACATGCCCCATCATGACTAGATAAAGACATGTTCTGGCATGGCCCATCACGACTAGATAAAGACATGTTCTGGCATGGCCATATCACGACTAGATAAAGACATGTTCTGGCATTGCTCATTACGACTAGATGAAGACATGTTCTGAAATGGCCCATCATGACTAGAATAAGACATGTTCTAGCATGGCCCATTACGACTAGATTAAAACATGTTCTGGCATGGCCCATCACTACTAGATAAAGACATGTTCTGGCATGGCCCATCACGAATAGATAAATACATGTTCTGGCATGGCAAATCACGAATAGATAAAGACATGTTCTGGCATGGCCCATTACGACTAGATGAAGAAATGTTCTGGCATGGCCCACTACGACAAGATAAAAACATGTTCTGGCATGGCCCATCACTACTAGATGAAGACATGTTCTGGCATGGCCCATTAAAACTAGATAAAGACATGTTCTGGCATGGCCAAAAACGAATAGATGAAGACATGTACTGGCATGGCCCATCACGACTGGATGAAGACAAGTACTGGCATGGCCCATTACGACAAGATAAAGACATGTTCTGGTATTGCCCATCACGACTAGATGAAGACATGTTTTGGCATGGCCCATCACTACTAGATAAAGACATGTTCTGGCATGGCCCATCACGACTAGATAAAGACATGTTCTGGCATGGCAAATCACGAATAGATAAAGACATGTTCTGGCATGGCCATCACGACTAGATGAAGACATGTTCTGGCATGGCCCATTACGACTAGATGAAGACATGTTCTGGCATGGCCCATAACGACTAGATAAAGACATGTACTGACATGGCCCATCATGACTAGATAAAGACATGTTCTGGCATGGCCATATCACGCCTAGATAAAGACATGTTCTGGCATTGCTCATTACGACTAGATGAAGACATGTTCTGAAATGGCCCATCATGACTAGATAAAGACATGTTCTGGCATGGCCCATCACGACTAGATAAAGACATGTACTGGCATGGCCCATCACGACTAGATAAAGAAAAGAACTGGCAGGGCTCATAACGACTAGATGAAGACATGTTCTAGCATGGCCCATCATGACTAGATGAAGACATTTTCTGGCATGGCCCATCACGACTAGATAAAGACATGTTTTGGCATGGCCCATCACGACTAGATAAAGACATGTTCTGGCATGGCCCATCACGAATAGATAAAGACATGTTCTGGCATGGCCCAGTATGACTAGATAAAGACATGTTCTGGCATGGCCCATAACGACTAGATAAAGACATATTCTCGCATGGCCCATTATGACTATGTGCAGACTAGATAAAGATGTGTTCTGGAATGGCCCATAACGACTAGATAAAGACATGTACTGACATGCCCCATCATGACTAGATGAAGTCATGTTCTAGCATGGCCCATTACGACTAGATTAAAACATGTTCTGGCATGGCCCATCACTACTAGATAAATACATGTTCTGGCATGGCCAATCACGACTAGAAAAACACATGTTCTGGCATGGCCCATTACGACTAGATAAAGACATGTTCTGCCATGGCCCATTATCACTAGATAAAGACATGTTCTGCCATGGCCCATTACAACTAGATGAAGAAATGTTCTGGCATTTCCATCACGACTAGATAAAGACTTGTTCTGGCATGGCCCATCACGACTAGATAAAGACATGTTCTGGCATGGCCCATTACGACTAGATAAAGACATGTACTGGCATGGCTCAATAAGACTAGATGAAGACATGTTCTGGCATGGCCCATCACTACTAGATGAAGACATTTTCTGGCATGGCCCATTAAAACTAGATAAAGACATGTTCTGGCATGGCCAAAAACGAAAAGATGAAGACATGTACTGGCATGGCCCATCACGACTGGATGAAGACAAGTATTGGCATGGCCCATTACGACAAGATAAAGACATGTTCTGGCATTGCCCATCACGACTAGATGAAGACATGTTTTGGCATGGCCCATCACTACTAGATAAAGACATGTTCTGGCATGGCCCATCACGACTAGATAAATACATGTTCTGGCATGGCAAATCAAGAATAGATAAAGACATGTTCTGGCATGGCTCATCACGACTAGATGAATACATGTTCTGGCATGGCCCATTACGACTAGATGAAGACATGTTCTGGCATACCCCATAACGACTAGATAAAGACATGTACTGACATGGCCCATCATGACTAGATAAAGACATGTTCTGGCATGGCCAATCACAACTAGATAAAGACATATTCTGGCATGGCCATATCACACCTAGATAAAGACATGTTCTGGCATTGCTCATTACGACTAGATGAAGACATGTTCTGAAATGGCCCATCATGACTAGATAAAGACATGTTCTGGCATGGCCCATCACGACTAGATAAAGAAAATAACTGGCAGGGCTCATCACGACTAGATGAAGACATTTTCTGGCATGGCCCATCATGACTAGATGAAGACATTTTCTGGCATGGCCCATCACGACTAGATAAAGACATGTTTTGGCATGGCCCATCACGACTAGATAAAGACTTGTTCTGGCATGGCCCATCACGAATAGATAAAGACATGTTCTGGCATGGCCCAGTATGACTAGATAAAGACATGTTCTGCCATGGACCATTATGACTAGATAAAGACATATTCTCGCATGGCCCATTACGACTAGGTGCAGACTAGATAAAGATGTGTTCTGGCATGGCCCATAACGACTAGATAAAGACATGTACTGACATGCCCCATCATGACTAGATAAAGACATGTTCTGGCATGGCCCATCACGACTAGATAAAGACATGTTCTGGCATGGCCATATCACGACTAGATAAAGACATGTTCTGGCATTGCTCATTATGACTAGATGAAGACATGTTCTGAAATGGCCCATCATGACTAGAATAAGACATGTTCTAGCATGGCCCATTACGACTAGATTAAAACATGTTCTGGCATGGCCCATCACTACTAGATAAAGACATGTTCTGGCATGGCCCATCACGAATAGATAAATACATGTTCTGGCATGGCAAATCACGAATAGATAAAGACATGTTCTGGCATGGCCCAGTACGACTAGATGAAGAAATGTTCTGGCATGGCCCACTACGACAAGATAAAAACATGTTCTGGCATGGCCCATCACTACTAGATGAAGACATGTTCTGGCATGGCCCATTAAAACTAGATAAAGACATGTTCTGGCATGGCCAAAAACGAATAGATGAAGACATGTACTGGCACGGCCCATCACGACTGGATGAAGACAAGTACTGGCATGGCCCATTACGACAAGATAAAGACATGTTCTGGCATTGCCCATCACGACTAGATGAAGACATGTTTTGGCATGGCCCATCACTACTAGATAAAGACATGTTCTGGCATGGCCCATCACGACTAGATAAAGACATGTTCTGGCATGGCAAATCACGAATAGATAAAGACATGTTCTGGCATGGCTCATCACGACTAGATAAAGACATGTACTGGCATGGCCCATCACGACTAGATAAAGAAAAGAACTGGCAGGGCTCATCACGACTAGATGAAGACATGTTCTAGCATGGCCCATCATGACTAGATGAAGACATTTTCTGGCATGGCCCATCACGACTAGATAAAGACATGTTTTGGCATGGCCCATCACGACTAGATAAAGACATGTTCTGGCATGGCCCATCACAAATAGATAAAGACATCTTCTGGCATTGCCCAGTATGACTAGATAAAGACATGTTCTGCCATGGACCATTACAACTAGATGAAGACATGTTCTGGCATGGCCCATAACGACTAGATAAAGACATGTACTGACTTGCCCCATCATGACTAGATAAAGACATGTTCTGGCATGGCCCATCACAACTAGATAAAGACATGTTCTGGCATGGCCATATCACGACTAGATAAAGACATGTTCTGGCATTGCTCATTACGACTAGATGAAGACATGTTCTGAAATGGCCCATCATGACTAGATGAAGACATGTTCTAAAATGGCCCATTACGACTAGATTAAAACATGTTCTGGCATGGCCCATCACTACTAGATAAAGACATGTTCTGGCATGGCCCATCACTACTAGATAAAGACATGTTCTGGCATGGCCCATCACGAATAGATAAATACATGTTCTAGCATGGCAAATCACGAATAGATAAAGATATGTTCTGGCATGGCAAATCACGAATAGATAAAGACATGTTCTGGCATGGCCCATTACGACTAGATGAAGAAATGTTCTGGCATGGCCCACTACGACAAGATAAAAACATGTTCTGGCATGGCCCATCACGACTAGATAAAGACATGTTCTGGCATGGCCCATCACTACTAGATAAAGACATGTTCTGGCATGGCCCATCACGACTAGATAAAGACATGTTCTGGCATGGCAAATCACGAATAGATAAAGACATGTACTGGCATGGCCTTTCTCGACTAGATAAAGACATGTTATGGCATGGCCCATCACGACTAGATAATGAAAATAACTGGCAGGGCTCATCACGACTAGATGAAGACATGTTCTAGCATGGCCCATCATGACTAGATGAAGACATTTTCTGGCATGGCCCATCACGACTAGATAAAGACATGTTCTGGCATAGCCCATCACGACTAGATTAAGACATGTTCTGGCATGGCCCATTACCACTAGATAAAGACATGTTCTGGCATGGCCCAGTATGACTAGATAAAGACATGTTCTGGCATGGCCCATCACTACTAGATAAAGACATGTTCTGGCATGGCCCATCACGACTACATAAAGACATGTTCTGGCATGGCCCATCATGACTAGATGAAGACATGTTCTATCATGGCCCATTACGACTAGATAAATACATTTTCTGGCATGGCCCATCACAACTAGATAAAGACATGTTCTGGCATGGTCCATCACGACTAGATAAAGACACGTTCTGGCATGGCTCAACAAGACTAGATGAAGACATGTTCTGGCATTGCCCATTACGACTAGATGAAGACATGTTCTGGCATGGCCCATCACGACTAGATAAAGACATGTTCTGGCATGGCCCACTACGACAAGATAAAAACATGTTCTGGCATGGCCCATCACGACTAGATGAAGACACGTTCTGGCATGGCCCAACAAGACTAGATAAAGACATGTTCTGGCATGGCTCAGTACGACTAGGTGCAGATTAGAGAAAGATGTGTTCTGGCATGGCCCATAACGACTAGATAAAGACATATTCTGGCATGGATCATCACGACTAGATAAAGACATGTTCTGGCATGGCAAGTTACGACTAGATAAAGACATGTTCTGGCATGCCCCATCACTACTAGATAAAGACATGTTCTGGCATGGCCCATCACGACTACATAAAGACATGTTCTGGCATGGCCCATCATGACTAGATGAAGACATGTTCTAGCATGGCCCATTACGACTAGATAAATACATTTTCTGGCATGGCCCATCACAACTAGATAAAGACATGTTCTGGCATGGTCCATCACGACTAGATAAAGACACGTTCTGGCATGGCCCAACACGACTAGATGAAGACATGTTCTGGCATTGCCCATTACGACTAGATAAAGACATGTTCTGGCATGGCCCATCACGACTAGATAAAGAAACGAACTGGCAGGGCTCATCACGACTAGATGAAGACATGTTCTAGCATGGCCCATCATGACTAGAACGACATTTTCTGGCATGGCCCATCACGACTAGATAAAGACATGTTCCGGCATAGCCCATCACGACTAGATTAAGACATGTTCTGGCATGGCCCATTACCACTAGATAGAGACATGTTCTGGCATGGCCCATCACGACTAGATAAAGACATGTTCTGGCATGGCTCATCACGACTAGATTAAGACATGTTCTGGCATGGCTCATCACGACTAGATAAAGACATGTACTGGCATGGCCCATCACGACTAGATTAAGACATGTTCTGGCATGGCTCATCACGACTAGATAAAGACATGTACTGGCATGGCCCATCACTACTAGATAAAGACATGTTCTGGCATGGCCCATCACGACTACATAAAGACATGTTCTGGCATGGCCCATCACGACTAGATAAAGACATGTTCTGGTATGGCCCATTACGAATAGATGAAGACATGTTCTGGCATGGCCCATCATGACTAGATGAAGACATGTTCTAGCATGGCCCATTACGACTAGATAAATACATTTTCTGGCATGGCCCATCACAACTAGATAAAGACATGTTCTGGCATGGTCCATCACGACTAGATAAAGACACGTTCTGGCATGGCCCAACACGACTAGATGAAGACATGTTCTGGCATTGCCCATTACGACTAGATGAAGACGTGTTCTGGCATGGCCCATCACGACTAGATAAAGACATGTTCTGGCATGGCCCACTACGACAAGATAAAAACATGTTCTGGCATGGCCCATCACGACTAGATAAAGAAACGAACTGGCAGGGCTCATCACGACTAGATGAAGACATGTTCTAGCATGGCCCATCATGACTAGAACGACATTTTCTGGCATGGCCCATCACGACTAGATAAAGACATGTTCTGGCATAGCCCATCACGACTAGATTAAGACATGTTCTGGCATGGCCCATTACCACTAGATAAAGACATGTTCTGGCATGGCCCATCACGACTAGATAAAGACATGTTCTGGCATGGCCCATCACGACTAGATAAAGACATGTTCTGGCATGGCTCATCACGACTAGATAAAGACATGTTCTGGCATGGCTCATCACGACTAGATAAAGACATGTACTGGCATGGCCCATCACGACTAGATGAAGACGTGTTCTGGCATGGCTCATCACGACTAGATAAAGACATGTTCTGGCATGGCCCATCACGACTAGATGAAGACATGTTCTGGCATGTCCCATCACGACTAGTTAAAGACATGTTCTGGCTTGGCCCATTTCGACTAGATAAAGACATGTTCTGGCATGGCCCACTACGACAAGATAAAAACATGTTCTGGCATGGCCCATCACGACTAGATAAAGACATGTTCTGGCATGGCCCACTACGACAAGATAAAGACATGTTCTGGCATGGCCCATCACGACTAGATAAAGACATATTCTGGCATGGATCATCACAACTAGATAAAGACATGTTCTGGCATGGAAAGTTACGACTAGATAAAGACATGTTCTGGCATGGCCCATCACGACTAGATAAAGACACGTTCTGGCATGGCCCAACACGACTAGATGAAGACATGTTCTGGCATTGCCCATTACGACTAGATAAAGACATGTTCTGGCATGGCCCATCACGACTAGATAAAGAAACGAACTGGCAGGGCTCATCACGACTAGATGAAGACATGTTCTAGCATGGCCCATCATGACTAGAACGACATTTTCTGGCATGGCCCATCACGACTAGATAAAGACATGTTCCGGCATAGCCCATCACGACTAGATTAAGACATGTTCTGGCATGGCCCATTACCACTAGATAGAGACATGTTCTGGCATGGCCCATCACGACTAGATAAAGACATGTTCTGGCATGGCTCATCACGACTAGATTAAGACATGTTCTGGCATGGCTCATCACGACTAGATAAAGACATGTACTGGCATGGCCCATCACGACTAGATTAAGACATGTTCTGGCATGGCTCATCACGACTAGATAAAGACATGTACTGGCATGGCCCATCACTACTAGATAAAGACATGTTCTGGCATGGCCCATCACGACTACATAAAGACATGTTCTGGCATGGCCCATCACGACTAGATAAAGACATGTTCTGGTATGGCCCATTACGAATAGATGAAGACATGTTCTGGCATGGCCCATCATGACTAGATGAAGACATGTTCTAGCATGGCCCATTACGACTAGATAAATACATTTTCTGGCATGGCCCATCACAACTAGATAAAGACATGTTCTGGCATGGTCCATCACGACTAGATAAAGACACGTTCTGGCATGGCCCAACACGACTAGATGAAGACATGTTCTGGCATTGCCCATTACGACTAGATGAAGACGTGTTCTGGCATGGCCCATCACGACTAGATAAAGACATGTTCTGGCATGGCCCACTACGACAAGATAAAAACATGTTCTGGCATGGCCCATCACGACTAGATAAAGAAACGAACTGGCAGGGCTCATCACGACTAGATGAAGACATGTTCTAGCATGGCCCATCATGACTAGAACGACATTTTCTGGCATGGCCCATCACGACTAGATAAAGACATGTTCTGGCATAGCCCATCACGACTAGATTAAGACATGTTCTGGCATGGCCCATTACCACTAGATAAAGACATGTTCTGGCATGGCCCATCACGACTAGATAAAGACATGTTCTGGCATGGCCCATCACGACTAGATAAAGACATGTTCTGGCATGGCTCATCACGACTAGATAAAGACATGTTCTGGCATGGCTCATCACGACTAGATAAAGACATGTACTGGCATGGCCCATCACGACTAGATGAAGACGTGTTCTGGCATGGCTCATCACGACTAGATAAAGACATGTTCTGGCATGGCCCATCACGACTAGATGAAGACATGTTCTGGCATGTCCCATCACGACTAGTTAAAGACATGTTCTGGCTTGGCCCATTTCGACTAGATAAAGACATGTTCTGGCATGGCCCACTACGACAAGATAAAAACATGTTCTGGCATGGCCCATCACGACTAGATAAAGACATGTTCTGGCATGGCCCACTACGACAAGATAAAGACATGTTCTGGCATGGCCCATCACGACTAGATAAAGACATATTCTGGCATGGATCATCACAACTAGATAAAGACATGTTCTGGCATGGAAAGTTACGACTAGATAAAGACATGTTCTGGCATGGCCCATCACGACTAGATAAAGACATGTTCTGGCATGGCCCATCACGACTAGATAAATACATTTTCTGGTATGGCCCATTACAAATAGATGAAGACATGTTCTGGCATGGCCCATTATGACTAGATGAAGACATGTTCTAGCATGGCCCATTACGACTAGATAAATACATTTTCTGGCATGGCCCATCACGACTAGATAAAGACATGTTCTGGCATAGCCCAGTACAACTAGGTGCAGACTAGATAAAGACATGTTCTGGTATGGCCCATTACGAATAGATGAAGACATGTTCTGGCATGGCCCATCATGACTAGATGAAGACATGTTCTAGCATGGCCCATTACGACTAGATAAATACATTTTCTGGCATGGCCCATCACGACTAGATAAAGACATTTTCTGGCATGGCCCATCACTACTAGATAAAGACATGTTCTGGCATGGTCCATCATGACTAGATAAAGACACGTTCTGGCATGGCCCAACACGACTAGATGAAGACATGTTCTGGCATGGCCCATTACGACTAGATGAAGACATGTTCTGGCATGGCCCATCACGACTAGATAAAGACATGTTCTGGCATGGCCCATCATGACTAGATAAAGACATGTTCTGGCATGGTCCATCACGACTAGATAAAGACACGTTCTGGCATGGCGCAACACGACTAGATGAAGACATGTTCTGGCATGGCCCATTACGACTAGATGAAGACATGTTCTGGCATGGCCCATCACGACTAGATAAAAACATGTTCTGGCATGGCCCATTACGACTAGATAAAGATATGTACTGGCATGGCTAATTACGACTAAATAAAGAAATGTTCTGGCATGGCCCATCATGACTAGATGAAGACATGTTCTTTCATGGCCCATTACGACTAGATGAAGACATGTTCTGGAATGGCCCAAAACGACTAGATGAAGACATGTACTGGCATGGCCCATCACGACTAGATGAAGACACGTTCTGGCATGGCCCATCACGACTAGATAAAGACATGTTCTGGCATGGCTCAGTACGACTAGGTGCAGAATAGAGAAAGATGTGTTCTGGCATAGCCCATAACGACTAGATAAAGACATGTACTGACATGCCCCATCATGACTAGATAAAGACATGTTCTGGCATGGCCATATCACGACTAGATAAAGACATGTTCTGGCATTGTTCATTACGACTAGATGAAGACATGTTCTGAAATGGCCCATCATGACTAGATGAAGTCATGTTCTAGCATGGCCCATTACGACTAGATTAAAACATGTTCTGGCATGGCCCATCACTATAGATAAAGAAATGTTCTGGCATGGCCCATCACGACTAGATAAATACATGTTCTGGCATGGTAAATCACGAATAGATAAAGACATGTTCTGGCATAGCCCATTACGACTAGATGAAGAAATGTTCTGGCATGACCCACTACAACTAGATAAATACATTTTCTGGCATGGCCCATCACGACTAGATAAATACATTTTCTGGCATGGCCCATCACTACTAGATAAAGACATGTTCTGGCATGGTCCATTACGACTAGATAAAGATATGTACTGGCATGGCTAATTACGACTAGATAAAGAAATGTTCTGGCATGGCCCATCACGACTAGATGAAGACATGTTCTGGCATGGCCCATTACGACTAGATAAAGACATTTTCTGGCATGGCCCAAAACGACTAGATGAAGACATGTACTGGCATGGCCCATCATGACTAGAACGACATTTTCTGGCATGGCCCATCACGACTAGATAAAGACATGTTCTGGCATAGCCCATCACGACTAGATTAAGACATGTTCTGGCATGGCCCATTACCACTAGATAAAGACATGTTCTGGCATGGCCCATCACGACTAGATAAAGACATGTTCTGGCATGGCCCATCACGACTAGATAAAGACATGTTCTGGCATGGCTCATCACGACTAGATAATGACATGTTCTGGCATGGCTCATCACGACTAGATAAAGACGTGTTCTGGCATGGCTCATCACGACTAGATAAAGACATGTTCTGGCATGGCCCATCACGACTAGATGAAGACATGTTCTGGCATGTCCCATCACGACTAGTTAAAGACATGTTCTGGCATGGCCCATCACGACTAGATAAAGACATATTCTGGCATGGATCATCACAACTAGATAAAGACATGTTCTGGCATGGCAAGTTACGACTAGATAAAGACATGTTCTGGTATGGCCCATTACGAATAGATGAAGACCTGTTCTGGCATGGCCCATCATGACTAGATGAAGACATGTTCTAGCATGGCCCATTACGACTAGATAAATACATTTTCTGGCATGGCCCATCACGACTAGATAAAGACATTTTCTGGCATGGCCCATCACTTCTCGATAAAGACATGTTCTGGCATGGTCCATCACGACTAGATAAAGACACGTTCTGGCATGGCCCAACACGACTAGATGAAGACATGTTCTGGCATGGCCCATTACGACTAGATGAAGACATGTTCTGGCATGGCCCATCACGACTAGATAAAGACATGTTCTGGCATGGCCCATCATGACTAGATAAAGACATGTTCTGGCATGGTCCATCACGACTAGATAAAGACACATTCTGGCATGGCGCAACACGACTAGATGAAGACATGTTCTGGCATGGCCCATTACAACTAGATGAAGACATGTTCTGGCATGGCCCATCACGACTAGATAAAGACATGTTCTGGCATGGCCCATTACGACTAGATAAAGATATGTACTGGCATGGCTAATTACGACTAAATAAAGAAATGATCTGGCATGGCCCATCATGACTAGATGAAGACATGTTCTTTCATGGCCCATTACGACTAGATGAAGACATGTTCTGGCATGGCCCAAAACGACTAGATGAAGACATGTACTGGCATGGCCCATCACGACTAGATGAAGACACGTTCTGGCATGGCCCAACAAGACTAGATAAAGACATGTTCTGGCATGGCCCATTACGACTAGATAAAGACATGTTCTGGCATGGCCCAGTACGACTAGGTGCAGAATAGAGAAAGATGTGTTCTGGCATACCCATAACGACTAGATAAAGACATGTACTGACATGCCCCATCATGACTAGATAAAGACATGTTCTGGCATGGCCATATCACGACTAGATAAAGACATGTTCTGGCATTGCTCATTACGACTAGATGAAGACATGTTCTGAAATGGCCCATCATGACTAGATGAAGTCATGTTCTAGCATGGCCCATTACGACTAGATTAAAACATGTTCTGGCATGGCCCATCACTATAGATAAAGAAATGTTCTGGCATGGCCCATCACGACTAGATAAATACATGTTCTGGCATGGCAAATCACGAAGAGATAAAGACATGTTCTGGCATAGCCCATTACGACTAGATGAAAAAAAATTCTGGCATGACCCACTACAACTAGATAAATACATTTTCTGGCATGGCCCATCACGACTAGATAAATACATTTTCTGGCATGGCCCATCACTACTAGATAAAGACATGTTCTAGCATGGTCCATTACGACTAGATAAAGATATGTACTGGCATGGCTAATTACGACTAGATAAATAAATGTTCTGGCCTGGCCCATCACGACTAGATGAAGACATGTTCTGGCATGGCCCATTACGACTAGATAAAGACATTTTCTGGCATGGCCCAAAACGACTAGATGAAGACATGTACTGGCATGGCCCATCACGACTAGATGAAGACATGTACTGGCATGGCCCATTACGACAAGATAAAGACATGTTCTGGCATGGCCCATCACGACTAGATGAAGAAATGTTTTGGCATGGCCCATCACGACTAGATAAAATCATGTTCTGGCATGGCCCATCACGAATAGATAAAGACATGTTCTGGCATAGCCCATCACGACTAGATATAGACATGTTCTTGCATGGCCCAGTACGACTAGGTGCAGACTAGATAAATATGTGTTCTGGCATGGCCCATAACGACTAGATAAAGACATGTACTGACATGCCCCATCATGACTAGATAAAGACATGTTCTGGCATGGCCATATCACGACTAGATAAAGACATGTTCTGGCATTGCTCATTACGACTAGATGAAGACATGTTCTGAAATGGCCCATCATGACTGTCACGACCGTCTTGAAAGGGAGCAGACCAATACGCAGCGCGTTGAGTGAACATGTTGACTTTATTTACTTAAAGCAACCAAAAACAACAAACCAAAGCGACGAATGTGAAGTCCAATAGCGACAATGACTAAACAGGAACAAAAACCCACAACCCTCATGAGAACACAAACAGTTTAAATATGGCTCCCAATCAGAGATAACGAGCCGACAGCTGACACTCGTTACCTCCGATTGGGAGTCATACGACACCACAATTAACTCACCCAAAACACAACCAAACGAATACACCCTATACAACAAACCCCACTACAAAACCCAACAAAACAAATACACCCTGGCTCAAATACAAACGTCCCGGAGCCAGAGTGTCACAGTACCACCCCCTAAAGGTGCGCACTCCGGGCGCACCAGCATACAGTCTAGGGGAGGGTCTGGGTGGGCGTCTGTCCACGGTGGCGGTTCTGGCCCTGGTCGTGGTCCCCACCCCACCTTAGTCACCACCCGCTTCCCTAGCCTCCTCCACATGACCTCCCTCCAACTTACCCCACCTGGATTTAGGGGCAGCACCGGGCTAAGGGACAGCACCTGGCTAAGGGGCAGCACCGGACCAAGAGGCAGCACCAGGATAAGGGGTAGCACCGGGCTAAGGGACAGCATCGGGCTCAATGGCGGATCCTGGCTGGCTGGCTCTGGCGGATCCTGGCTGGACGGCTCTGGCGGATCCTGGCTGGACGGCTCATGGCTGGCTGAAGGATCTGGCTGCTCATGGCTGGCTGACGGATCTGGCTGCTCATGGCTGGCCGACGGATCTGGCTGCTCATGGCTGGCCGACGGATCTGGCTGCTCATGGCTGGCCGACGGATCTGGCTGCTCATGGCTGGCTGAAGGATCTGGCTGCTCATGGCTGGCTGACGGATCTGGCTGCTCATGGCCGGCTGACGGATCTGGCTGCTCATGGCTGGCCGACGGATCTGGCTGCTCATGGCTGGCCGACGGATCTGGCTGCTCATGGCTGGTAGAAGGCTCTAGCGGCTCCGGTCTGGCGGACGGCTCTGAAGGCTCATGGCAGACGGGCGGCTTTGCAGGCTCAGTCCAGACGGCCAGTTCAAGCGCCTTAGGGCAGACGGCAGACTCTGGCCGTCTGAGGCGCACCGTAGGCCTGGTGCGTGGTGCCGGAACTGGAGGTACCGGGCTGAGGACACGCATCTCAGGGCTAGTGCGGGGAGAAGCAACAGGGCATGCTGGACCCTGGGAACGCACATAAGGCCTAGTGCGTGGTGCCGGAACTGGTGGTCCCGGGCTGAGGACACGCATCTCAGGGCTAGTGCGGGGAGAAGGAACAGGCCGGACCGGGCTGGCGACTCGCACCGTAGGTTTGGGGCGAGGGGCAGGAACAGGCCGGGTCGGGCTGGCGACGCGCACCGTAGACTTGGTGCGGGTGGCAGGAACAGGCCGGACCGGGCTGGCGACGCGCACCGTAGGTTTGGTGCGAGTGGCAGGAACAGGCCGGGTCGGGCTGGCGACGCGCACCGTAGACTTGGTGCGGGTGGCAGGAACAGGCCGGACCGGGCTGGCGACGCGCACCGTAGGTTTGGTGCGAGTGGCAGGAACAGGCCGGGTCGGGCTGGCGACGCACACCGTAGGTTTAGTGCGTGAAGCAGGAACAGGCCGGGCTGGGCTGGCGACGCACACCGTAGGTTCTGTGCGTGGAGCAGGAACAGGCCGGGCTGGGCTGGCGACGCACACCGTAGGTTCTGTGCGTGGAGCAGGAACAGGCCGGGCTGGGCTGGCGACGCACACCGTAGGTTCTGTGCGTGGAGCAGGAACAGGCCGGGCTGGGCTGGCGACGCACACCGTAGGTTCTGTGCGTGGAGCAGGAACAGGCCGGGCTGGGCTGGCGACGCACACCGTAGGTTCTGTGCGTGGAGCAGGAACAGGCCGGGCTG
>CM062482.1:5651296-5663796 GCA_031479575.1 Coregonus ussuriensis | reverse complement strand
GTGCAGGTGTGCGTTTGTGCAGGTGTGCGTTTGTGCAGGTGTGCGTTTGTGCAGGTGTGCGTTTGTGCAGGCGTGCGTTTGTGCAGGTGTGCGTTTGTGCAGGTGTGCGTTTGTGCAGGTGTGTGTGTTTGTATGAGTGTGTGTGTGTTTGTATGAGTGTGTGTGTGTTTGTATGAGTGTGTGTGTTTGTATGAGTGTGTGTGTTTGTATGAGTGTGTGTGTTTGTATGAGTGTGTGTGTGCTGCTCTTTCCCTGTAGGTGAGCCACTCTGCTCTGATAGGATATTAGACCCTGTTAGCTGCTCTGTGTGAATGTGTGTGTGTGTGTGTGTGTATATGTGTGTGTGTGTGTGTCTGTGTGTGTGTGTCTCTGTGTGTGTGTGTGTGTCTCTGTGTGTGTGTGTGTGTGTGTGTGTGTCTCTGTGTGTGTATGTGTCTGTGTGTGTGTGTGTGTGTCTCTCTGTGTGTGCGTGTGTGTGTGTGTGTTTGTATGCTACACTGTACCATAAATAGCCTCCCGCCCTGTGATGTTCAGTCCACAATCACCTGTGAGGGCCTGAGCTGCAGAGACAGCTGATCTGTGATTGATTGGAAATAATTATCATTGAATCATCATAGTGAATTATTGTAATGTTTGTTTATGTGTCAATTAATCCCATAAGGGTTGGATTGCCAATTGGCGATTTGATATAAAAAATGCACAGGGCAGGAGTTGATCTTTGATTGATTGGTAATGCCTAGTGCAGGAGTTGATATTTGATTGATTGGTAATGCCTAGGGCAGGAGTTGATCTGTGATTGATTGGTAATGCCTAGGGCAGGAGTTGATCTGTGATTGATTGGTAATGCCTAGTGCAGGAGTTGATATTTGATTGATTGGTAATGCCTAGGGCAGGAGTTGATCTGTGATTGATTGGTAATGCCTAGGGCAGGAGTTGATCTGTGATTGATTGGTAATGCCTAGGGCAGGAGGTTTTCCTGACAATGCATGTGATTTGCAAGCTTTTCCGGTTCAGGTGCACAAATGGGTGTGAGTCCCTAAAGGCACCCTATTCACTATATAGTGCCCTACTTTAGACCCTAGACCTGTTGGCCCTGGTTAGAAGTAGCGAACCTTATAGGGAATAGGGTGCTATTTGAGACTCAAAGGAAGGATAGTAAGCAGGTGTTAACTGGTAAGTCCATGAGCTGTAGTCAACAATTTAACCCTTGCAACAACAAAAAACATATATCTCAGTTTAAGAAAATGTTGGTAATTATTAGTTATATATTTGTTGCTGTATAGTGGATACAAATCATCCAAGATCTTGATATTACATACAGACTATAAATAGACAACATGTACAATACATTTCGTTGTGCGTTGATAACTCTCTACATGACAGCGAACTTTGGAGCATGATGATGGCAATGCAGTGGATAACGGCCATCTTACAGGCGCCTGACCAATTCTGCTATTTTCTGTGTGTTTTTTACGCTGATCTTAACTAATTTTGGTATAAAATATATCCCGCCATCATTTCCTATGACCAAAAACAGCTTCTGGACATCAGAAGAGTGATAATTAACCTAGATTTGGATGGAATTATCTACTTAAATGAGTCGGCAGCTCTGGGACATTCTGCCACAATCCCCGGGACTCGGAAAGAGGAAGTGGAGGGCGAAAGAGAGGCAGGCGGCATCCTGACGAGACTACGACGGAGAGTAAATAGACCGTATCGGTGAACGTGCAGTCACTGGAGAACAAACTGGATGAGCTCCGTTCGAGACTATCCTATCAACAGGGACCTGAAAAACTGTACTGTCCAGTGGAGGCTGCTGAGTGGAGAACGGCTCATAATAACGGTCGGAACAGAGCAAATGGAATGGCATCAAACAGATGGAGACTGACCAGCCAATCAGACTGCTCCAGCCCGTTACCACATGTTTCCACCAACCTCCTGTGGTGATATCCTGTGTTTCTCGGAGTCGTGGCTGAACGAGGACATGGATAATATACATCTCACTGGTTTTTCTATGCATCATCAAGACCAGACGGCAGCCTCAGGTAAGACGAAGGGAGGAGGGGGGTGTGTATCTTTGTTAACAACAAGATGGTGCATCGATTTCACATGTTAAGGAAGTCTCAAGTTTCAGCTCACATGAGTTAGAATACCTTATGATAAGTTGCAGTCCATACTATTTACCAAGAGTCATCATCTATATTTTTCATAGCTGTCTATTTAACAAACCGATACTGGAACTAAGACCGCACTCAACAAGCTACATAGAGCCATGAGCAAACAAGGAAATGCACATCCAGAGGAGACGTTTCTCGTGGACGGTGATTTTAATGCAAGGGAAACTGAAATCCGTTTGACCTCATTTTTACCAGCATGTCACGTGTGCAACTAGAGGCGAAACAACTCTAGGTCACTTTTACTCCACACACAGAAACGCATCCAAGGCCCTCCCTCACTCTCCCTTTGGCAAATCAGACCATAACTCTATCCTGCTGCTTCCTGCTTACAAGCTAAAACTCAAACAGGAAGTATCAGTGATGCGCTCAATAAGGAAGTTGTCCGATGAAGTGGATGCTAAGCTACAGGACTGTTTAGCTAGCACAAACTGGAATAAGTTCTCGGGATTAATCCGATACCACTGAGGAGTTTACCACATCAGTAACCGGTTTCATTAATAAATACATTGATGATGTCGTCCCAACAGTGACCGTACGTACATACCCCAACCAGAAGCCATGAATTACAGGGCACCATCTGCACTGAGCTAAAGGCTAGAGCTGCCGATTTCAAGGAGTGGGATACTAATCTGGATGCTCATAAGAAGTCCCGTTATGACCGCCGACGAGCCATCAAACAGGTAAAGCATCAATACAGGACTAAGATCAAATTATACTACGCGGGCTCTGACGCTCGATGGATTTGGCAAGGCTTGCAAACTATCACGGAATACAAAGGGAAACCCAGATGAGCTAAATGCCTTCTATGCTTCGAGGCAAGCAACACTGAACCATGCACGAGAGCACCATCTGTTCCGGACGACTGTGTGATCTCACTCTCTGTAGCTGATGTGAGTAAGACCTTTAAACAGGTTAACATGTGCAAGACCGCGGGATACCGGGACGCATACTCAGAGCATGCACTGACCATCTGGCAAGTGTCTTCACTGACATTTTCAACCCATCCCTGACCTGATCTTTAATACAAACTTGTTTCAAGCAGACCACCATAGTCCCTGTGCTCGAAGAATGCCAAGGTAACCTGCCTAAATGACTATCACCCAGTAGAACTCACATCTGTCACCATGAAATGCATTGAAAGGCTGGTGATGGTTCACATCAACACCATCATCCAAGACACCCTGGACCCACGCCAATTCTCATACCGCTCCAAAAGATCTCTATTGCACTCCACACTGCTCTCACCCACCTGGACAAAAGGAATACCTATGCAAGAACACTATACATTGACTATAGCTCAGCATTCAACACCATAGTCTCCACCAAGCTCAGCACCCTGGGACTGAACACCTCCCTCTGCAACTGGATCCCCAGGCGGTGTGAGTAGACAACAACACATCCGCCACGCTGACCATCAACACGGAGGCCCCTCAGGGGTGTGTGCTTAGTCCTTCCTGTCCTCCCTGTTCACCCACGACTGTGTGGCTGCCAGTGGAGGCTCCTCCTCAGAAGAAGGGGAGGACCATCCTCCTCAGTGAATTTCATAAAAAGAACAATTGTGAAATGTTAAAAAAGTTATTATTTTTTAGATAAAACTGTACAAAATATATTCACATGTAACCAAATAATTGATTAAAACACACTGTTTTGCAATGAATGTCTACAGTTGCCTCAACAGCACTCTGTAGGGTAGCACCATGGTGTAGCCGGAGGACAGTTAGCTTCCGTCCTCCTCTGGGTACATTGACTTCAATACAAAACTTAGGAGGCTCATGGTTCTCAACCCTTACAAATTAATTATGACAACTTCCGGAGGATGTCCTCCAACCTATCAGAGCTCTTGCAGCATGAACTGACATGTTGTCCATCCAATCAAAGGATCAGAGAATTAATCTAGTACTGAAAGCATAAGCCACAGCTAGCTAGCACTGCAACGCACAACATGTGGTGAGTGGCTGCCTCAAAGAGAGTTGAACAGTTTTTAACAAATTAATTTATTAAAAAATGAAGGAGAAGCAAGAGAGATATTTCATCACTTTTATTTCACTTTCACTTCACTTACTTATCTAGAAAATGCAGCTAGCTAGTTTAGTCTACTCAAACACCCGGCTCAAACAGAGGGATGCTATGTTAGCTAGCTGGCTATGACTGTCCAACACAACACTGGAACTCAAGGTACGTTTTTGGTTTTACTAATTTATTTTGACCGGGGCATGCAGGTGTAACTGTTAAACTGCTTACTGACGGAACACTGTACTGCATGATTGTAACACGTTAGTTCTATTAGCTATGCTGACTTTGACGTCACTATAGCTAATATGGTGTCAACGATGTAGGCTGTGTGTAGCGGTTATGATATGGTTTGGCTTGGTAAAGGTTTTTTCACCTGGTCACATACAGCTGATGTGTTGTGCACTGAAGTCCACAAGCGAAGCGAAAATGTGAGAGGAAGACAGGCCGTAGATGCGAGAAGGAATACAACGTGGCTGCTATGAAAGTGAACTGTGTTTACGTGTGATCAGCGGTGTATTCATTTCGGCGATTCTGTTGAAACATTTTTCTTAAACGGAAGCAAACGGAACAAAACGGGGATGAACTTACCTGAATTTGTCCAACATAAACTCTTGTTTGCAACTGTTGGACTAACGATTACACCCTAGATCAGCTAGATGCAGGCAAGAGTGTGCAAGGCGGTGTTGAATGTGTCACTGTCTGTCACCTTGATTACAAAATATTATCTCAATGTGCACCTACGTTATAAACTTTCATTCATAGGCTAGGTTGTAGCAACGTCATGATGGGTACAATGAAAATGTTAGTATCATTTAGTAGCCTAAACCTATCGATGTTACAGTGAGCTGGGTGAATGGAATATGAATGACAGTCATCCAATATGCTGTAATAGAAATAAGGTCATACTCATTAAAAATGTTTAAATCCTCCCTCATCTTAAACGGCACCAACCGCCACTGATGTACATATAGGTAGGGATAAAGTAACTAGCCAACAGGATAGATAATAGACAGTAGCAGCAGTGTGATGAGTGTGTATGCGGCGACATTGTGCCGGTGTGTATGTGTTATGTGTGAGTCCAGTGTGTGGGTAGAGTCCAGTGTGTGGGAGTGTGTGGTAGAGTCCAGTGTGTGGGTAGAGTCCAGTGTGTGGGTAGAGTCCAGTGTGTGGGTAGAGTCCAGTGTGTGGGTAGAGTCCAGTGTGTGGATAGAGTCCAGTGTGTGGTAGAGTCCAGTGTGTGGTAGAGTCCAGTGTGTAGGTAGAGTCCAGAGTGTGGGAGTGTGTGGTAGAGTCCAGTGTGTGGGTAGAGTCCAGTGTGTGGGTAGAGTCCAGTGTGTGGGTAGAGTCCAGTGTGTGGGTAGAGTCCAGTGTGTGGGTAGAGTCCAGTGTGTGGGTAGAGTCCAGTGTGTGGGTAGAGTCCAGTGTGTGGGTAGAGTCCAGTGTGTGGGTAGAGTCCAGTGTGTGGGTAGAGTCCAGTGTGTGGGTAGAGTCCAGTGTGTGGGTAGAGTCCAGTGTGTGGGTAGAGCCCAGTGTGTGGGTAGAGTCCAGTGTGTGGTAGAGTCCAGTGTGTGGGTAGAGTCCAGTGTGTGGGTAGAGTCCAGTGTGTGGGTAGAGTCCAGTGTGTGGTAGAGTCCAGTGTGTGGGTAGAGGCCAGTGTGTGGGTAGAGGCCAGTGTGTGGGTAGAGGCCAGTGTGTGGGTAGAGGCCAGTGTGTGGGTAGAGGCCAGTGTGTGGGTAGAGTCCAGTGTTAAGACACTCCCATAACTTTGTCAGAGCCTACACCCGCACGTAGTACTTAATCAGCAGACCTAGACCCACTGAACCAGGCAAGACATCCCACAATCGTTTACGACCTGAGAATTTGCCGATGACGTGGAGATTTTGTCTGGGGCTGCAAAATTGTGGCATAAGACGGAGCCATTTAGTGAAGGAAGGTCTTAGTGAGGGCCTTTAGTGAAGGAAGGTCTTAGTGAGGGCCTTTAGTGAAGGAAGGTCTTAGTGAGGGCCTTTAGTGAAGGAAGGTCTTAGTGAGGGCCTTTAGTGAAGGAAGGTCTTAGTGAGGGCCTTTAGTGAAGGAAGGTCTTAGTGAGGGCCTTTAGTGAAGGAAGGTCTTAGTGAGGGCCTTTAGTGAAGGAAGGTCTTAGTGAGGATAAGCTAGATGAAGGCGATAGTGTGCAAGGCGGTATTGAATGTGTCACTGTCTGTCACCTCTAAGTTGTAAACTTAGCTGTAGCAACCTCAAGTATCATGTAGTATCCTAAAACTATCGATTCTATATTGAACTGGGTGAATGGAATATGAATGAATGTGCTGTAATAGAAATAAGGCACTGACCACCACTGGTGGCCGCGCATGAATCCAACACCATCATCAAATTTGCTGACGACATGACGGTGGCAGGACTGATCACCGACGACGATGAGAAAGCCTATAGGGAGGAGGTCAGAGACCTGGACAACAACATCTCCCTCAACGTCAGAAAGACAAAGGAGCTGATCGTGGACGACAGGAAACAGAGGGCCGAGCACGCCCCCCATCCACATCGACTGGGCTGTAGTGGAGCGGGTCGAGAGCTTCAAGTTCCTCTGTGTCCACATCACTAAGGAATTAACATGGTCCACTCACACCAACACAGTTGTGAAGAGGGGCCCTCAGATGCTTAAAAAGTTCTACAGCTGCATCATTGAGAGTATCTTGACCGGTTGCATCACCGCTTGGCAAGGCACCCGACCGCAAGGGGCTACAGAGGGTTTTCAGTACATCACTGGGGCCGATCTCCCCGCCATTCAGGACCTCTATACCAGACGGGTCAGAGGAAGGCCCAGAAAATTGTCAAAAAACTGCAGCCACCCAAGCCGTAGACTTCTCTCTGCTACCGCACGGCAAGCGGTAGCAGTGCACCAAGTCTGGAACCAACAGGCCCTGAACAGCTTCTACCCGCAAGCCCAAGACTCCTAAATAGCCAATCAAATGGCTTCCCGGACTACCTGCATTGACCCTTTTTTGCACTAATTATCTTGCACCGACTCCACACACACACTGGACCCTACCCACACACTGGACTCTACCCACACACTGGACTCTACCCACACACTGGACTCTATCCACACACTGGACTCTACCACACACTGGACTCTACCCACACACTGGACTCTACCCACAGTCTGGACTCTACCCACACACTGGACTCTACCACACACTGGACTCTACCCACACACTGGACTCTACCCACACACTGGACTCTACCCACACCCTGGACTCTACCCACACACTGGACTCTATGCACACACTGGACTCTACCCACAGTCTGGACTCTACCCACACACTGGACTCTACCCACACACTGGACTCTACCCACACACTCACACATAATTACACTGACACCCCAACACACACACACACACACAAATAACACGCACACACATGCATACTGACGCCACACACACACACACAGGCCCATAGGGCCCTGGTCAAAAGTGCTTTGGTCAAAAGTAGTGCACTATAAAGGGAATAGGGTGCTATAAGGGATACAACCTCTGTTTTCCCTGAAGGGGGATCCTGTGACCAAACCCTGTGGGACACAGCCTCTGTTTCGCCTGAAGTGGGATCCTGTGACCGAACCCTGTGGGAAGCAGCCTCTCTGTTTCCCCTGAAGGGGGATCCTGTGACCAAACCCTGTGACTGGTTTCGACACGTCACACTTGATTTAACCTCTCTTGATAACGTTCACCATCACCTGGGCCTTATAATAAAATAATAGAATCTGCAGGGGTCTTGCTGATACAGGTGTACTATCTTAATTGGATCACGCTGTTGTCACGGAGAATTTAAAATATAGTGTTTTGAAGGTTTAAAAAAGGCTTCTAAAGTTAGTAATTTCCACTTTAAAATGTCAGACTTGATTTATCCTAACATTTCCTATTACTGCAGGATTATTTGCCTAGTGTGAGAAACTGTTTTAATTAAGATAGCGCATCTGTAGGAATTGTAGCTTCTTGAGGCGCAACATCTAGAAGTGCGACCAAACCCTGTGAGGTCACAGCATCATTCTTCTCTCAACATAAGGCAGTGACTGAAAATGAAATCACATGTTTGCATGTTGAGGTAAACATACAGCTTGAAACTGTAAATATGTTTATCTTTCTCAGGAATATAAAAGCATTATCAGAATGTGTGCGCATGCCTGCATCTGTGTGTGTGTGTGTGCGCGTGTGTTTGCATGTGTGCGTGCGTGTGCGTGCGTGCGCGGGTACATAGGTATGTACTGCGTGTAGTGTGTGTGTGTTTGTCTGTGTGTGTGTAGGTATGTGTTGCCTGTGTACATCAGAGGTCTGCTGTCAATCACAACATACCTCTGATTTACTTTGAACAAGCCACAAGGTCGATCACAACAGACCTCTGATTTACTTTGAACAAGACACAAATTAGAAGGTCAATTGCATTTTTTTGTTGTTGTTGAGAATGTAGGAGAATTAAAGTTGTCAAGTTCTGAACACAACAAAAGGTTGCTTTTGTGTTTCACTACCAGCTTGTGCCAGAAAAGAAAGAAGCTTTTTCAGTTGAGAGAGAAAGATAAACATGGAGGGAATGAGGAGGCCTTATTATTATGAGGCCCACAAATAAGGAAGAATAAAAAGGGAGAAGAGAAGATATGAGAGGAGCCAAAAGGGAGGGAGAGAGCACTCAAATAAGGAACAAGAAGATATGAGAGGAGCCAAAAAAAGTCAGTTAAGAACAAAATGGTCTGAGGGTAAAAACTATTGGCCAGTCTTTCAGATTTTTTGCCATGATGCTCCTGTACTGCCCATGTCTGAGTGATTGAAGCGAGGATAACAGGGCATGGGATTGGGTGGCTGGGGTCCCTGAAGATCTTCTTGACCTTCCTGCGACCCCTGGTGTTGTAGATGTCCTGTAGGGCAGGCAGTGTGCACCCGATGGTGCGTTCGGCTGAGCGCACCACCTTCTGTAGCGCCTTGCGGTCCGCGGTGGTGGAGCAGCCGTACCAGGCTGTGATGCAGCCAGACAGTAGGCTCTCGACGGTGCTCCTGTAGAACACTGTGAGGGCCCTCTGGGACAGGCCGAATTTCTTCAGCATCCTGAAGTTGAAGAGTCGCTGTGGTGCCTTCTTCACCACGGTGTCCGTGTGACTAGACCATTTCAGCTTCTCTGAGATGTGTACGCAGAGGAATACATGAAGTTATTGACCGCGGTGGCCCCGTTGATGAGGTCCTGGTCAAAAAGTACTCTAGTGCATTATTAATTAATATGCCATTTAGCAGACGCTTTTTTTTCTTCTCCAAAGCGACTTACAGTCATGTGTGCATACATGTTTTTACGTAATGGGTGGTCCCGTTACAAGCGCCGTGCTCTACCAATTGAGCTACAAGAGGACCACATTATAAATGGAATAGGAGGCCTTTTAAAAATTCAGCTGATTATTAAATCCATAAAGTTGTAAGGTTAGGATTAGTGTTGCAAAGCCACTGGTACCAAAGTTACTGGAACATTCATCTATGGCAATCTATTGTAACTGTGGTAATTTATAACTTCAATTAAAAAAATAATATCTGGTCCATATTGTCCATGGGATTCCAATGGATACACCACATGGTTCAAGACAAAATAGCCTAATTAATGAAAAAAAGCAACCAATCAACAATGGCATTATTTTCAACTAACTCTGCAACTCTTCCAACTCTTGACTTTATTCACAACGGACGAGTTTGGTGCCAAAACATTAACAATAAATTGACATTGTAAAATAGATTAAAATGTCAAGAAATATAAAGGTTATTTCATGCGGAAACCCTCATATTAAACGTCACTAAGTTGACGGTTTACGTTACGTTTAGGATAATGTTTAGTATAATTATTGTATTTGATTTTAAAATCATCTTATTTGATTATTTTATATATTTTACATGTGATAAGGCCACACAGAGGGCCAGAGATGATTACAGACACCTGTAAAGATCTGAAGAACCCAAAAGGGCAACTAGACGTATTGTGATAAATTACATAAAATCCTTGAAAGTTACCAAAATGCTGGTAGTTTATGGTTTTATAATTTTTCCACACGGTATGTGTTAGGTGACACAATCATCCAAAGAGTTAATACTTTTGGAGTCTGAAGGCTCTTCGGGAGAGTTTATAGACATTTTCTTTAGAATATTGTGTTCTCCTTTGTAATACAGTAACTGAAGTTAAGAGTTAAGCCACTTTGACACAAAAGCTTTCAATGGTACTGAGCACTTCATACTAGGATTTCTGGGAAGAAGACGTGCGTGTTCTGTTTTTCTTTGTAATATATTTGTAATATGTGAAGAGTGGATGTACAGCGTAGACGTTCAAGATTTTCAATAGAACGTTGTTATAATATGCCATCCCATCTGGTTTGGGCTTAGTGGGACTATCATTTGTTTTTCAACGGGACAATGACCCAACACACCTCCAGGCTGTGTAAGAGCTATTTTATCAAGAAGGAGAGCGATGGAGTGCTGCATCAAATAAAATAAAATCAAGTTTTATTGGCCACATGCGCCGAATACAACAGGTGCAGACATTACAGTGAAATGCTTACTTACAGCCCTTAACCAACAGTGCATTTATTTTTAATAAAAAAAGTAGAATAAAACAACAAAAAAGTGTTGAGAAAATAGTAAAATAAAATAACAGTAGGGAGGCTATATACAGGGGGGTACCGGTGCAGAGTCAATGTGCGGGGACACCGGCTAGTTGAGGTAGTTGAAGTAATATGTACATGTGGGTAGAGTTAAAGTGACTATGCATAAATAAATTAACAGAGTAGCAGCAGCGTAAAAATATGGGGTGGGGGTGCAAATAGTCCGGGTAGCCATGATTAGCTGTTCAGGAGTCTTATGGCTTGGGGGTAGAAGCTGTTGAGAAGTCTTTTGGACCTAGACTTGGCACTCCGGTACCGCTTGCCGTGCGGTAGCAGAGAGAACTGTCTATGACTAGGGTGGCTGGAGTCCCCCGACTTCAACCCAATTGAGATGGTTTGGGATGAGTCGGACCGCAGAGTCGTTCTGATATTTCTTAATTTCTTTATTTTTCTGGATCATGTGTATATTGTTTATTTTTTTAGTTTCAGTTTGTCACATGCACAGTGCTAGGTAGTGCTAGGTAGTGCTAGGTAGTGCTAGGTAGTGCTAGGTAGTGCTAGGTAGTGCTAGGTAGTGCTAGGTAGTGTTAGGTAGTGCTAGGTAGTGCTAGGTAGTGCTAGGTAGTGCTAGGTAGTGCTAGGTAGTGCTAGGTAGTGTTAGGTAGTGCTAGGTAGTGCTAGGTAGTGCTAGGTAGTGCTAGGTAGTGCTAGGTAGTGCTAGGTAGTGTTAGGTAGTGCTAGGTAGTGCTAGGTAGTGCTAGGTAGTGCTAGGTAGTGTTAGGTAGTGCTAGGTAGTGCTAGGTAGTGCTAGGTAGTGCTAGGTAGTGTTAGGTAGTGCTAGGTAGTGCTAGGTAGTGCTAGGTAGTGCTAGGTAGTGCTAGGTAGTGCTAGGTAGTGTTAGGTAGTGCTAGGTAGTGCTAGGTAGTGCTAGGTAGTGCTAGGTAGTGTTAGGTAGTGCTAGGTAGTGCTAGGTAGTGTTAGGTAGTGCTAGGTAGTGTTAGGTAGTGCTAGGTAGTGCTAGGTAGTGTTAGGTAGTGCTAGGTATTGCTAGGTAGTGTTAGGTAGTGTTAGGTAGTGCTAGGTAGTGTTAGGTAGTGCTAGGTAGTGCTAGGTAGTGCTAGGTAGTGCTAGGTAGTGCTAGGTAGTGTTAGGTAGTGCTAGGTAGTGCTAGGTAGTGCTAGGTAGTGCTAGGTAGTGCTAGGTATTGTTAGGTAGTGCTAGGTAGTGCTAGGTAGTGCTAGGTAGTGCTAGGTAGTGCTAGGTAGTGCTAGGTAGTGCTAGGTAATGCTAGGTAGTGCTAGGTAGTGCTAGGTAGTGCTAGGTAGTGCTAGGTAGTGCTAGGTAGTGCTAGGTAGTGTTAGGTAGTGTTAGGTAGTGCTAGGTAGTGCTAGGTAGTGCTAGGTAGTGCTAGGTAGTGTTAGGTAGTGCTAGGTAGTGCTAGGTAATGCTAGGTAATATTAGGTAGTGCTAGGTAGTGCTAGGTAGTGCTAGATATCACTGCACTGTTGGAGCTAGAACCACAAACATTTCCCTGCACCTGCGATAACATCTGCAAATCTGTGTACGCGACCAATAAACTTTGAGTTGATTTAAGGGAGACTGCTTATAACAGCGCCCCCTAAAGGCCAACATCTATACTTTAGTTATTTGACAAAGTAAGGAATATTTAAATAATAAGAATTCAGACAA
>CM062482.1:5608796-5646296 GCA_031479575.1 Coregonus ussuriensis | reverse complement strand
CATCCATCTCAGTAATGGTGCAATAAATCCAATTAGTAACAGATTGGATTAGTTTAGAAAAAAGTAGGTTATTTATCTTTGTGTAGCATAAAATTAATCAACCAATCAATGTACAGTTGAAGTCGGAAGTTAACATACACCTTAGCCAAATACATTTAAACTCAGTTTTTCACAATTCCTGACATTTAATCCTAGTAAAAATTCCCTGTTTTAGGTCAGTTAGAATCACCACTTTATTTTAAGAATGTGAAATTTCAGAATAATAGTAGAGAGAATTATTTATTTCAGCATTCCCAGTGGGTCAGAAGTTTACATACACTCAATTAGTATTTGGTAGCATTGCCTTTAAATTGTTTAACTTGGGTCAAACGTTTCATGTAGCCTTCCACAAGCTTCCCACAACCAGTTGGGTGAATTTTGGCCCTTTCCTCCTGACAGAGCTGTTGTAACGGAGTCAGGTTTGTAGGCCTCCGTGCTCGCACACGCTTTTTCAGTTCTGTCCACAAATGTTCTATAGGATTGAGGTCAGGGCTTTGTGATGGCCACTCCAATACCTTGACTTTGAGGACATCCCTCACCGGGACCCAGCACCGCTCCTCCGGACCGTACCCCTCCCACTCAACGAGGTACTGAAGGCCCCCCACCCAACGCCTCAAATACAGGATGGAACAGAAGGAGTACGCCGGGGCCCCCTCAGACTCCTGGAGCGGACCAGCCACCACCGGCCTGAGGAGAGACACATGAAATGAGGGGTTAATACGGTAGTCAGGAGGGAGTAGTAACCTATACGTAACATCGTTGATTCTCCTCAGGACTTTGAACGGCCCCACAAACCGCGGGCTCAGCTTCCGGCAGGGCAGGCGGAGGGGCACTATGTCCTCTGGCATCCCGTAGTGCCAGAAGACGTGAGTAAACAGGGCTTCCGCCGTTTGCAGGGCCGTGGGGAGACGGGGCAGAGGAAGGAGGCAGCAGGCTTTAGAAAAGCGGTCCACAACGACCATGATGGTGGTGGTTCCCTGAGAGAGGGGAAGATCAGTGAGAAAGTCAATACACAAGTGGGACCATAGCCATTGTGGAACTCGTAAGGGGTGTAACTTACCCTGCTGGGAGGTGCCTAGGTGCCTTACTCTGGGCGCACACTGAGCAGGAGGAGACATACACCCTCACGTCCTTAGCCAAGGTAGGTCACCAGTACTTTCTGGTCAGGCAGCGCACCGTACGGCCGATACCTGGGTGACCAGAGGAGGGGGACGTGTGTGCCCAATAGATCAGACGATCACGGATAAGAGCAGGCACGTACTGCAGCCCAGTTGGGCACTGAGGTGGAAATGACTCTGTGCGTAACGCCCGCTCTATGTCTGCGCCACACTACCAGTGCCACAATGCAGGAGGCCGGGAGTATGGGGGTGTTGTCTATGGGCTTCTCCTCTATGTCGTACAGCCGTGACAGTGCGTCTGTCTTCACGTTCTTAGTACATGGTATGAATGACAATGTGAAATCAAACCGGGTGAAGAACAAGGCCCACCTGGCCTGGCAAGGGTTCATCCTTCTCGCTGCCCAGATGTACTCCAGGTTACAGTGGTTAGTCCAGACGAGGAACAGGTGTTTCGCCCCATCGAGCCAGTGCCTCCACGCGGTCAGGGCTCTGACAACAGCCAACAGCTCCCGATCACCAATGTCGTAGTTCTGCTCTGCCGGGCTGAGCTTCTTCGAGAAGAAGGCACAGGGGCGGAGCTTGGGTGGCATGCCCGAGCGTTGGGATAGGACAGAACCTACCCCTACTTCTGATTCATCCACCTCCACTACAAATAGCAATGATGGATCTGGATGGGCCAGTACCGGGACTGATGTGAACAGAGCCCTCAGGTTACTGAAAGCCCTGTCAGCCTCAGCAGACCAGTGGAGCCGGGATGGCCCACCCTTCAACAGAGAGGTGATGGGAGCTGCGACCCTGCCAAAGCCCGAATAAACCTCCGATAGTAATTGGCAAAGCCAATAAAGCGCTGCACCTCCTTCACCGTGGTTGGGGTCAGCCAATTCCACACGGCGGAAATGCAGTCTCCCTCCATCTCCACACCTGAGGTGGTGATGTTGTATCCGAGGAAGGAGACGGACTGTTGGAAGAACAGACACTTTTCTGCCTTGGCCTATAGGTCATGTTCCAACATTCGGCCCAGCACTTTCTGAACCAGGGACACATGCTCGGCGTGCGTAACGGAATACACCAGTATGTCATCGATATAGACCACCACACCGCAACCAAGCATGTCCCGAAACACCTCGTTCACAAAGGACTGGAAGACGGATGGAGCATTCATGAACCCGTACGGCATCACCAGGTATTCGTTATGCCCCGTGGTTTTGCTGATCGCTGTCTTCCACTCGTCCCCCTCCCGGACACGCACCAGGTTGTATGCACTCCGGAGATCTAATTTCGTGAAGAAGCGCGCCCCATGCAGTGATTCCATAAAAGAGGAGATGAGGGGTAGAGGGTAACTATAGCGAATGGTAGTTTGATTAAGTGCCGGGTAATCAATGCAAGGGCGCAGACCTCCGTCCTTCTTCTTCACGAAAAATAAACTTGAGGAGGCGGGCAAAGTGGAGGGACGTATATAACCCTGGCGCAGGGACTCGGAGATGTACTTCTCCATAGCCTCCGTTTCAGCCTGCGACAAGGGATAGACATGACTCCTGGGAGGCACAGCGTCTAACCAGAGGTTTATCGCGCAATCCCCCGCCCAATGAGGTGGTAATTTGGTTGACTGCGTTTTGGAAAAAGCGTGCACCAAATCGAGGTATTCGGTGGGAATGCACACGTCTGGACTTTCCACCGTGGTCGCACCAACGGGAACAGCTAGACACCTACCCTGACAATCTCACGACCACCCCGTGAGAACCCTCTGCGGCCATGAAAAGGTGGGGACGTGTAGTGCGAGCCAGGGAAGGCCCAACACAACAGGGAAATTAGGGGACTCAATAATATAAAAAGTGATTTGCTCCCTATGGGTCTCCTGCATAATCATAGTGACTGGTGCTGTAACCTCCCTAACAAAACCTGACCCTAATGGTCGACTGTCAAGTGCTTTGATGGGCAATGGAATGGGTAGGGGAACCAATGTGATACATAACCTATTAGCTAACAACCTGTCCATAAAGTTCCCAGCGCCTTACACTGGGGAACTACCGTGTGCTCAGGGAAGTTGACGTGTATGGTGCAGTGTGCAGCAGAGGGCTCTGAACGAGTGTGGGTTTGCGCTTCCTGGGGTGACGCGAGAATGCCCTGCCTGCCGCCACCAGACCCAGAAGGACTCTGACGTCAGCGTGCAGCAGAGTGTCCTCTCTTGCCACCCAGCTCCATCGGAACGTGTTCCGGGTTGAAGGGGGGTGAAACGGGCAGGCCCCTTCCAGGACGTCCTCTCGAAGCCAGCAGGTTGTCCAACCGGATGGCCATGTCCCACCAGCTGGTTGAAAGTCAACATGGTATCCCGGCAGGCTAGCTCCCTTCGGACGTCCTCTCGCAGGCTGCACCAAAAGCGGTCGATGAGGACCCGCTCGTGCCACCCGGACCCAGCCGCTAGAGTTCTAAACTCCAGGGCAACATTTTGCGCGGCCCTCGTCCCCTGCCTCAGATGGACCAGCCGCTCGCCCGCCTCTCTTCCTTCGGGAGGGTGATTGAAGACTGCCCGGAAGAGGCGAGCGCACGCCCCGTAGTCGTCCACCACGTCTCCTCCTTCACTCCAGACCACATTGGCCCACTCCAGACCTTGGTAGAGAAATAGAGGTCCAGCTGCAAGAGGAATCCCTGGCTGCGGGCAGCTGTCCCGACATACTCCCTCGGTCGGGATAGTTGAATCCCTCTGAGTGCTGGGGTGTGGGTGGCTGGATCCGGTTGCTCAGCTGGTCCCGAAGGGTCGGGTCCTCTCCTCTCCAGGCGTTGGACGACCTGGAGATCCCAATCCATCGCTTTGCCTAAGCAGGCATATTCCCGTCTCCTGCTGACTCCAGGCATATTCCCGTCTCCTGCTGACTCCAGGCATATTCCCGTCTCCTGCTGACTCCAGGCATATTCCCGTCTCCTGCTGACTCCAGGCATATTCCCGTCTCCTGCTGACTCCAGGCATATTCCCGTCTCCTGCTGACTCCAGGCATATTCCCGTCTCCTGCTGACTCCAGGCATATTCCCGTCTCCTGCTGACTCCATGATGTTGGTGTGTGATTCTGTGGTGAGGGGAAGGACTGAGTCAGGCGAATGAGTGTGAAGAAGGAATGTGCTTTATTCAGCCCAATAAGGTAGTCCGCAGCAATGTGTAAACACGATCCCAGTGCGACTTAAATGCGAACTGGGAACCAAACTTACACGGGTAAAAATCCCCGGCGATAAAAATAACAAAGATGTTCAACCGAGCTAGCGATACCTCAACAAAGTAACAGTAACACACAAAGACAAGTGGGGCAGAGGGAATAATTATACAGAGACTGATGAGGGGATATGAACCAGGTGTGTGTAATAAACAAGACAAAACAAATGGAATGATGAGATGATGAGCGGCAGTGGCGAGATGGCCGGTGACGACGAACGCCGAAGCCCGCCCCGAACCAGGAGAGGAGGCAGCTTCGGAGGAAGTCGTGACACCCAGTGTGAGAAAGTTGATCCTTCAAACTACAATCCCTCAAACCTTTAAAGACTCATAAAGGACTCCCCCTCTCTCCTCCCCCTCCCTCTCTCGCCTCCCCCTCCCTCCTCCCCCTCTCTCCCTCCCTCCCTCCTCCCCGTCTCTCCATTCTCTTCCCCTTCTCCCCTCCCCCTCTCTCCTCCCCCTCTCCCCCTCTCTCCTCCCAAAAATATAAAAATGCCAGACAGACAGGCTGCCTACATCTTTCTTTTGTTTCTCATTTTGTTAAAGATTTATAAACTGTGTTTGGTTTGTCAAATGAGGGGCCACAACAGGCAGTAGTGGTAGGCAGGGTGCAGGCCTGAAGAGCCCATGGGGATGGGTTAGGAGGGGCGAGGAGGGGCCAGGGAGGGGTGAGGGAGGGGCGAGGGAGGGGCCATGGAGTGGTGAGGGAGGGGCCAGGGAGGGGTAAAGGAGGGGCCAGGGAGGGGGGAGGGAGGGGCCAGGGAGTGGTGAGGGAAGAGTGAGGGAGGGGCCAGGGAGCGGTGAGGGAAGAGTGAGGGAGGGGCCAGGGAGCGGTGAGGGGCAAACAGATCCCTTTTCTTCTGTTCCGCCCCCCCTCGTGGGATGCCTTTGTGGTGTCGGGGCAAGTTTAGGATTCCTCTCACATTCCTCTTGGGAAGGTCAGGCCACAGATTGGTGGACATGTTGACTTGTTTAAAGGACAGAAAGGGAGAAAGACTTCAGCTACAGGAGAGGAGAGAGAGAAGGAGAGAGAGTTTGTGTGTGTGTGCATGTGTGTGTGTGTGTGTGTGTGTGCATGTGTGTGCTTGTGTGTGTGTGTGTGTGTGTGTACGTGAGTGCGTGCGTGTGTGTGTATGTGCATGTGTGTGTGTGTACATGAATGCGTGTGTACGTGCGTGTGTGTATGAGAGAGTCATAAGTCAGAGTGGTAGAGTGTTATACAGTAGAAAGGAGGTATGGCATTACTCATACAGTATAAAGGACAACCCTGCAGAGAAAGAGAGTGCATCTGTGCGTGTGTATATGAGTGACAGATTGGTCAGGTGGAAGATAGCAAAGACGAAGTAACCATGGAAATCATTGAATAACAACAAAATCACAGGCATCAAACGTTAAGAGTTCACACGTTTCTCTACAAGATAAACAGTACATCCTGTATCTCTCATAACGATGGCAACCCCGCTTCGCACTTCCTCTGCTTTCAGTAGTACCAACAATAGACTGCAGTAATATTTAGTTAATGATCACCACCAGCCATGGACATATATCATTCACTTGATATTCTGATGATGTTGTGTTTGTTTATGCTCACCACACATCCCTGGGGCTCCTTGTTATGCTTTATCATTTAGCACACTGCTATGGAAATGAGAGAGAGAGGGAGAGAGAGAGAAAAAGAGAGAAAGAGCGAGAGAGAGAGAGAGAGAGAGCGAGAGAGAGAGAAAGAGAGAGAAAAAGAGAGAAAGAGCGAGAGAGAGAGAGCGAGAGAGAGAGAAAGAGAGAGAGAGAGAGAGAGAGAGAGAGAGAGAGAGAGAGAGAGAGAGAGGAATGGGAGGTTAAACAAGTGAATTTTCCAGTTGAAGTGAACCCAGCTTCATCATATTAATTTAAAACTGCATATGCATGCATACACACACATACACACAAACACACACACAGACTGCAAAGTGAGGGAATTGTCTGACTGCAGTGAACTGAGTGTCGGAGGAGATAGTAGGGTTGTCACATCAATTGGACACGGCAGAGCTCAGTGCATACAGATCCTGTTATTGTGGCTGCAGCGGGCCATGGAAGCCTGGCAGCGGGCCATGGAAGCCTGGCAGCGGGCCATGGAAGCCAGGTAGAGGTCCATGGAAGCCAGGTAGAGGTCCATGGAAGCCAGGTAGAGGTCCATGGAAGCCAGGTAGAGGTCCATGGAAGCCAGGTAGAGGGCCATGGATGCCAGGTAGAGGGCCATGGATGCCAGGTAGAGGGCCATGGAAGCCAGGTAGAGGGCCATGGAAGCCAGATAGAGGGCCATGGAAGCCAGGTAGAGGGCCATGGAAGCCAGATAGAGGGCCATGGAAGCCAGGCAGCGGGCCATGGAAGCCAGGTAATGGGGATCCATAATAAATACAAAATACAAATACAAATACAGCCTGTTAGAGTGGGACTCTCCTATTGGAGTGGGGCTCTCCTATTGGAGCAGCTAATGGGAATCCATAATAAATACAAAATACAAATACAGCCTGTTAGGATGGGACTCTCCTGTCATGATAACAGCCTGTTAGAGTGGGACTCTCCTGTCATGATAACAGCCTGTTAGAGTGGGACTCTCCTGTCATGATAACAGCCTGTTAGGATGGGACTCTCCTGTCATGATAACAGCCTGTTAGGATGGGACTCTCCTGTCATGATAACAGCCTGTTAGAGTGGGACTCTCCTGTCATGATAACAGCCTGTTAGAGTGGGACTCTCCTGTCATGATAACAGCCTGTTAGGATGGGACTCTCCTATCATGATAACAGCCTGTTAGGATGGGACTCTCCTATCATGATAACAGCCTGTTAGAGTGGGACTCTCCTATCATGATAACAGCCTGTTAGAGTGGGACTCTCCTGTCATGATAACAGCCTGTTAGAGTGGGACTCTCCTATCATGATAACAGCCTGTTAGAGTGGGACTCTCCTATCATGATAACAGCCTGTTAGAGTGGGACTCTCCTATCATGATACAAACTGTTAGGATGGGATTCTCCTGTCATGATAACAGCCTGTTAGGATGGGACTCTCCTATCATGATAACAGCCTGTTAGAGTGGGACTCTCCTATCATGATAACAGCCTGTTAGAGTGGGACTCTCCTGTCATGATAACAGCCTGTTAGGATGGGATTCTCCTGTCATGATAACAGCCTGTTAGGATGGGACTCTCCTATCATGATAACAGCCTGTTAGAATGGGACTCTCCTGTCATGATAACAGCCTGTTAGAGTGGGATTATCCTATCATGATAACAGCCTGTTAGAGTGGGACTCTCCTGTCATGATAACAGCCTGTTAGGATGGGACTCTCCTGTCATGATAACAGCCTGTTAGAGTGGGACTCTCCTATCATGATAACAGCCTGTTAGGATGGGACTCTCCTATCATGATACAGCCTGTTAGGATGGGACTCTCCTGTCATGATGACAGCCTGTTAGAGTGGGATTATCCTATCATGATACAGCCTGTTAGGATGGGACTCTCCTATCATGATACAGCCTGTTAGGATGGGACTCTCCTATCATGATAACAGCCTGTTAGTGTGGGACTCTCCTATCATGATAACAGCCTGGTAGGATGGGACTCTCCTATCATGATAACAGCCTGTTAGGATGGGACTCTCCTGTCATGATAACAGCCTGTTAGGATGGGACTCTTTTGTCATGATAACAGCCTGTTAGGATGGGACTCTCCTGTCATGATAACAGCCTGTTAGAGTGGGACTCTCCTGTCATGATAACAGCCTGTTAGGATGGAATTCTCCTATCATGATAACAGCCTGTTAGGATGGGACTCTCCTGTCATGATAACAGCCTGTTAGAGTGGGACTCTCCTATCATGATAACAGCCTGTTAGGATGGGACTCTCCTGTCATGATAACAGCCTGTTAGGATGGGACTCTCCTATCATTATACAGCCTGTTAGGATGGGACTATTCTGTCATGATAACAGCCTGTTAGAGTGGGACTCTCCTGTCATGATAACAGCCTTTTAGAGTGGGATTATCCTATCATGATACAGCCTGTTAGGATGGGACTCTCCTGTCATGATAACAGCCTGTTAGAGTGGGACTCTCCTGTCATGATAACAGCCTGTTGGGATGGGACTCTCCTGTCATGATAACAGCCTGTTAGGATGGGACTCTCCTGTCATGATAACAGCCTGTTAGGATGGGACTCTCCTATCATGATAACAGCCTGTTAGGATGGGACTCTCCTGTCATGATAACAGCCTGTTAGGATGGGACTCTCCTGTCATGATAACAGCCTGTTAGAGTGGGACTCTCCTGTCATGATAACAGCCTGTTAGAGTGGGACTCTCCTGTCATGATAACAGCCTGTTAGGATGGGACTCTCCTATCATGACTACAGCCTGTTAGAGTGGGATTCTCCTGTCATGATAACAGCCTGTTAGAGTGGGACTCTCCTATCATGATACAGCCTGTTAGAGTGGGACTCTCCTATCATGATACAGCCTGTTAGAGTGGGATTATCCTATCATGATAACAGCCTGTTAGAGTGGGACTCTCCTATCATGATAACAGCCTGTTAGGATGGGACTCTCCTGTCATGATAACAGCCTGTTAGGATGGGACTCTCCTATCATGATAACAGCCTGTTAGGATGGGACTCTCCTGTCATGATAACAGCCTGTTAGAGTGGGACTCTCCTGTCATGATAACAGCCTGTTAGAGTGGGACTCTCCTATCATGATAACAGCCTGTTAGGATGGGACTCTTCTGTCATGATAACGGCCTGTTAGAGTGGGACTCTCCTGTCATGATAACAGCCTGTTAGGATGGGACTCTCCTGTCATGATGACAGCCTGTTAGAGTGGGACTCTCCTGTCATGATAACAGCCTGTTAGGATGGGATTCTCCTGTCATGATAACAGCCTGTTAGGATGGGACTCTCCTATCATGATAACAGCCTGTTAGGATGGGACTCTCCTGTCATGATAACAGCCTGTTAGGATGGGACTCTCCTGTCATGATAACAGCCTGTTAGAGTGGGACTCTCCTGTCATGATAACAGCCTGTTAGAGTGGGACTCTCCTGTCATGATAACAGCCTGTTAGGATGGGACTCTCCTATCATGACTACAGCCTGTTAGAGTGGGATTCTCCTGTCATGATAACAGCCTGTTAGAGTGGGACTCTCCTATCATGATACAGCCTGTTAGAGTGGGACTCTCCTATCATGATACAGCCTGTTAGAGTGGGATTATCCTATCATGATAACAGCCTGTTAGAGTGGGACTCTCCTATCATGATAACAGCCTGTTAGGATGGGACTCTCCTGTCATGATAACAGCCTGTTAGGATGGGACTCTCCTATCATGATAACAGCCTGTTAGGATGGGACTCTCCTGTCATGATAACAGCCTGTTAGAGTGGGACTCTCCTGTCATGATAACAGCCTGTTAGAGTGGGACTCTCCTATCATGATAACAGCCTGTTAGGATGGGACTCTTCTGTCATGATAACGGCCTGTTAGAGTGGGACTCTCCTGTCATGATAACAGCCTGTTAGGATGGGACTCTCCTGTCATGATGACAGCCTGTTAGAGTGGGACTCTCCTGTCATGATAACAGCCTGTTAGGATGGGATTCTCCTGTCATGATAACAGCCTGTTAGGATGGGACTCTCCTATCATGACTACAGCCTGTTAGAGTGGGATTCTCCTGTCATGATAACAGCCTGTTAGAGTGGGACTCTCCTATCATGATACAGCCTGTTAGAGTGGGATTATCCTATCATGATAACAGCCTGTTAGAGTGGGACTCTCCTATCATGATAACAGCCTGTTAGGATGGGACTCTTCTGTCATGATAACAGCCTGTTAGAGTGGGACTCTCCTGTCATGATGACAGCCTGTTAGAGTGGGACTCTCCTGTCATGATAACAGCCTGTTAGGATGGGATTCTCCTGTCATGATAACAGCCTGTTAGGATGGGACTCTCCTATCATGACTACAGCCTGTTAGAGTGGGATTCTCCTGTCATGATAACAGCCTGTTAGAGTGGGACTCTCCTATCATGATACAGCCTGTTAGAGTGGGATTATCCTATCATGATAACAGCCTGTTAGAGTGGGACTCTCCTATCATGATAACAGCCTGTTAGGGTGGGACTCTCCTGTCATGATGACAGCCTGTTAGAGTGGGACTCTCCTGTCATGATAACAGCCTGTTAGGATGGGATTCTCCTGTCATGATAACAGCCTGTTAGGATGGGACTCTCCTATCATGACTACAGCCTGTTAGAGTGGGATTCTCCTGTCATGATAACAGCCTGTTAGAGTGGGACTCTCCTATCATGATACAGCCTGTTAGAGTGGGATTATCCTATCATGATAACAGCCTGTTAGAGTGGGACTCTCCTATCATGATAACAGCCTGTTAGGGTGGGACTCTCCTGTCATGATAACAGCCTGTTAGAGTGGGACTCTCCTATCATGATAACAGCCTGTTGGAGTGGGACTCTCCTGTCATGATAACAGCCTGTTGGAGTGGGATTCTCCTGGGGAAGCTAGGTTTTACTCCCAGTGAGGCTAGACTTGTGCTTCTGCTCACTAGATCTAGTTAGCACTGTCTTTGTTGTTTTCTACACCCACATATTCCCTATTACTTACAGACCCCTGCACCCACATATTCCCTTGTTGAGATTTACTTACAGACCCCTGCACCAACATATTCCCTGGTTGAGATTTACTTACAGACCCCTGCACCCACCTATTCCCTGGTTGAGATTTACTTACAGACCCCTGCACCCACGTATTCCCTGGTTGAGATTTACTTACAGACCCCTGCACCAACATATTCCCTGGCTGAGATTTACTTACAGACCCCTGCACCCACGTATTCCCTGGTTGAGATTTACACACAGACCCCTGCACCAACATATTCCCTGGCTGAGATTTACTTACAGACCCCTGCACCCACGTATTCCCTGGTTGAGATTTACTTACAGACCCCTGCACACACATATTCCCTGGTTGAGATCTGCATACAGGTTAGTTCTGGTTGAGATCTGCAAACAGGTTAGTTCTGGTTGGTTCTGCATACATGTAAAGCAGCTCCTGATGTGGTCCTCTGTAGCTCAGCTGGTAGAGCACGGTGCTTGTAACGCCAAGGTAGTGGGTTCGATCCCCGGGACCACCCATACACAAAAATGTATGCACGCATGACTGTAAGTCGCTTTGGATAAAAGCGTCTGCTAAATGGCATATTATTATTATTATTATTATAAGTCCCATAGCGGTCTCTTTCTGCTGTAAAGCAGCTCCTGATACCAAGTCCCATAGCAGTCTATTTCTGCTGTAAAGCAGCTCCTGATGCCAAGTCCCATAGCAGTCTCTTTCTGATGTAAAGCAGCTCCTGATGCCAAGTCCCATAGCAGTCTCTTTCTGATGTAAAGCAGCTCCTGATGCCAAGTCCCATAGCAGTCTATTTCTGCTGTAAAGCAGCTCCTTATGCCAAGTCCCATAGCAGTCTCTTTCTGCTGTAAAGCAGCTCCTGATGCCAAGTCCCATAGCGGTCTCTTTCTGCTGTAAAGCAGCTCCTGATGCCAAGTCCCATAGCAGTCTCTTTCTGATGTAAAGCAGCTCCTGATGCCAAGTCCCATAGCAGTCTCTTTCTGATGTAAAGCAGCTCCTGATGCCAAGTCCCATAGCAGTCTATTTCTGCTGTAAAGCAGCTCCTGATGCCAAGTCCCATAGCAGTCTCTTTCTGCTGTAAAGCAGCTCCTGATGCCAAGTCCCATAGCGGTCTCTTTCTGCTGTAAAGCAGCTCCTGATGCCAAGTCCCATAGCAGTCTATTTCTGCTGTAAAGCAGCTCCTGATGCCAAGTCCCATAGCAGTCTATTTCTGCTGTAAAGCAGCTCCTGATGCCAAGTCCCATAGCAGTCTATTTCTGCTGTAAAGCAGCTCCTGATGCCAAGTCCCATAGCGGTCTCTTTCTGCTGTAAAGCAGCTCCTGATGCCAAGTCCCATAGCGGTCTCTTTCTGCTGTAAAGCAGCTCCTGATGCCAAGTCCCATAGCAGTCTATTTCTGCTGTAAAGCAGCTCCTGATGCCAAGTCCCATAGCAGTCTATTTCTGCTGTAAAGCAGCTCCTGATGCCAAGTCCCATAGCAGTCTATTTCTGCTGTAAAGCAGTTCCTGATGCCAAGTCCAATAGCGGTCTCTTTCTGCTGTAAAGCAGCTCCTGATGCCAAGTCCCATAGCGGTCTCTTTCTGCTGTAAAGCAGCTCCTGATGCCAAGTCCCATAGCAGTCTCTTTCTGCTGTAAAGCAGCTCCTGATGCCAAGTCCCATAGCAGTCTCTTTCTGCTGTAAAGCAGCTCCTGATGCCAAGTCCCATAGCAGTCTCTTTCTGCTGTAAAGCAGCTCCTGATTCCAAGTCCCATAGCGGTCTCTTTCTGCTGTAAAGCAGCTCCTGATGCCAAGTCCCATAGCAGTCTCTCTCTGCTGTAAAGCAGCTCCTGATGCCAAGTCCCATAGCAGTCTCTTTCTGCTGTAAAGCAGCTCCTGATGCCAAGTCCCATAGCAGTCTCTTTCTGCTGTAAAGCAGCTCCTGATGCCAAGTCCCATAGCAGTCTCTTTCTGCTGTAAAGCAGCTCCTGATGCCAAGTCCCATAGCAGCCTCTTTCTGCTGTAAAGCAGCTCCTGGTGCCAAGTCCCATAGCAGTCTCTTTCTGCTGTAAAGCAGCTCCTGATGCCAAGTCCCATAGCAGTCTCTTTCTGCTGTAAAGCAGCTCCTGATGCCAAGTCCCATAGCAGTCTCTTTCTGCTGTAAAGCAGCTCCTGATGCCAAGTCCCATAGCGGTCTCTTTCTGCTGTAAAGCAGCTCCTGATGCCAAGTCCCATAGCAGCCTCTCTGTGCTGTAAAGCAGCTCCTGATGCCAAGTCCCATAGCAGTCTCTTTCTGCTGTAAAGCAGCTCCTGATGCAAAGTCCCATAGCAGTCTCTTTCTGCTGTAAAGCAGCTGCTGATGCCAAGTCCCATAGCAGTCTCTTTCTGGTGTAAACCAGCTCCTGATGCCAAGTCCCATAGCAGCCTCTTTCTGCTGTAAAGCAGCTCCTGATGCAAAGTCCCATAGCAGTCTCTTTCTGCTGTAAAGCAGCTCCTGATACCAAGTCCCATAGCAGTCTCTTTCTGCTGTAAAGCAGCAGCTGATGCCAAGTCCCATAGCAGTCTCTTTCTGCTGTAAAGCAGCTCCTGATGCCAAGTCCCATAGCAGTCTATTTCTGCTGTAAAGCAGCTCCTGATGCCAAGTCCCATAGCAGTCTATTTCTGCTGTAAAGCAGCTCCTGATGCCAAGTCCCATAGCAGTCTATTTCTGCTGTAAAGCAGCTCCTGATGCCAAGTCCCATAGCGGTCTCTTTCTGCTGTAAAGCAGCTCCTGATGCCAAGTCCCATAGCGGTCTCTTTCTGCTGTAAAGCAGCTCCTGATGCCAAGTCCCATAGCAGTCTCTTTCTGCTGTAAAGCAGCTCCTGATGCCAAGTCCCATAGCAGTCTCTTTCTGCTGTAAAGCAGCTCCTGATGCCAAGTCCCATAGCAGTCTCTTTCTGCTGTAAAGCAGCTCCTGATTCCAAGTCCCATAGCGGTCTCTTTCTGCTGTAAAGCAGCTCCTGATGCCAAGTCCCATAGCAGTCTCTCTCTGCTGTAAAGCAGCTCCTGATGCCAAGTCCCATAGCAGTCTCTTTCTGCTGTAAAGCAGCTCCTGATGAAAAGTCCCATAGCAGCCTCATTCTGCTGTAAAGCAGCTGCTAATGCAAAGTCCCATAGCAGTCTCTTTCTGCTGTAAAGCAGCTCCTGATGCCAAGTCCCATAGCAGTCTCTTTCTGCTGTAAAGCAGCTCCTGATGCCAAGTCCCATAGCAGTCTCTTTCTGCTGTAAAGCAGCTCCTGATGCCAAGTCCCATAGCAGTCTCTTTCTGCTGTAAAGCAGCTCCTGATGCCAAGTCCCATAGCAGTCTCTTTCTGCTGTAAAGCAGCTCCTGATGCCAAGTCCCATAGCAGCCTCTCTCTGCTGTAAAGCAGCTCCTGATGCCAAGTCCCATAGCAGCCTCTCTCTGCTGTAAAGCAGCTCCTGACGCCAAGTCCCATAGCAGCCTCTTTCTGCTGTAAAGCAGCTGCTGATGCCAAGTCCCATAGCAGCCTCTTTCTGCTGTAAAGCAGAGGGTAACAGAACAAGTAGAGCAGGCGAAGTATTTGATACACTGCCGATTTTGCAGGTTTTCATACTTATAAAGCATGTAGAGGTCTGTAATTTTTTATCATAGGTACACTTCAACTGTGAGAGACGGAATCTAAAACAAAAATGCAGAAAATCACATTGTACGATTTTTAAGTAATTAATTTGCATTTTATTGCATGACATAAGTATTTGATACATCAAAAAAGCAGAACTTAATATTTGGTACAGAAACCTTTGTTTGCAATTACATAGATCATACGTTTCCTGTAGGTCTTGACCAGGTTTGCACACACTGCAGCAGGGATTTTGGCCCACTCCTCCATACAGACCTTCTCCAGATCCTTCAGGTTTTGGGGCTGTCGCTGGGCAATACGGACTTTCAGCTCCCTCCAAAGATGTTCTATTGGGTTCAGGTCTGGAGACTGGCTAGGCCACTCCAGGACCTTGAGATGCTTCTTACGGAGCCACTCCTTAGTTGCCCTGGCAGTGTGTTTCGGGTCGTTGTCATGCTGGAAGACCCAGCCACGACCCATCTTCAATGCTCTTACTGAGGGAAATAGGTTGTTGGCCAAGATCTCGCGATACATGGCCCGTTCCATTCTCCCCTCAATACGGTGCAGTCGTCCTGTCCCCTTTGCAGAAAAGCATCCCCAAAGAATGATGTTTCCACCTCCATGCTTCACGGTTGGGATGGTGTTCTTGGGGTTGTACTCATCCTTCTTCTTCCTCCAAACACGGCGAGTGGAGTTTAGACCAAAAAGCTCTATTTTTGTCTCATCAGACCACATGACCTTCTCCCATTCCTCCTCTGGATCATCCATATGGTCATTGGCAAACTTCAGACGGGCCTGGACATGCGTTGGCTTGAGCAGGGGGACCTTGCGTGCGCTGCAGGATTTTAATCCATGACGGCGTAGTGTGTTACTAATGGTTTTCTTTGAGACTGTGGTCTCAGCTCTCTTCAGGTCATTGACCAGGTCCTGCCATGTAGTTCTGGGCTGATCCCTCACCTTCCTCATGATCATTGATGCCCCACGAGGTGAGATCTTGCATGGAGCCCCAGACCGAGGGTGATTGACCGTCATCTTGAACTTCTACCATTTTCTAATAATTGCGCCAACAGTTGTTGCCTTCTCACCAAGCTGCTTGCCTATTGTCCTGTAGCACATCCCAGCCTTGTGCAGGTCTACAATTTTATCCCTGATGTCCTTACACATCTCTCTGGTCTTGGCCATTGTGGAGAGATTGGAGTCTGTTTGATTGAGTGTGTGGACAAGTGTCTTTTATACAGGTAACGAGTTCAAACAGGTGCAGTTAATACAGGTAATGAGTGGAGAACAGGAGGGCTTCTTAAAGAAAAACTAACAGGTCTGTGAGAGCCGGAATTCTTACTGGTTGGTAGGTGATCAAATACTCATGTCATTCAATAAAATGCAAATTAATTACTTAAAAACCATACAATGTGATTTTCTGGATTTTTGTTTTAGATTCCGTCTCTCAAAGTTGAAGTGTACCTATGATAAAAATTACAGACCTCTACATGCTTTGTAAGTAGGAATACCTGCAAAATTGGCAGCGTATCAAATACTTGTTCTCCCCACTGTATATATATATATATATATATATATATATATATATATATATATATATATATATAGACCACAATGTATATATATATACATAGACCACAATGTATAGCCAATGTGTATTTTATGTTGACTTTGACATGCTGTGGCTGTGGTTTTCGAGTGCCTTGTTTGCTATTCATACACATATTTCATCAGTGATTATATTTATATATACAGCTCTGAAAAAAATTAAGAGACCACTGCAAATGTTTCTTAAATCAGCACCTCTACATGTATGACAGCCATTCCATTCCAGTGTCTGTTGAATTCCAACACAGGCACACCCCATTCTACTGAATTAGGTACTGATTAGGTGATCACCTGAACCAAATCTTATTTAACGAGGAAAAGTATAAAAACCACTGCTGTGGTCATCACGACCCCCTTGCAATAGGACCAGCTGGATGGCAAAAACTGTGCTAATAGTACCTCAAAGTAATATTAATAAAAAAATAACTATGGACCATGCCAAAATAGTTGAAAAGGAAAGTTTCGAGTGAGGAAAAGAAGGGTTCAATTCTGGCTTTACTGGCAGAGAGATACAGTGAGCGTCAGGTTGCTTCCGTCCTTAAGATTTCAAAAACGGCGGTTCATAAGAACAAGGTCAAGCAGCAGACATCGGGGACAACAAAGCTACAGACCGGCTGAGGGCGAAAACGCCTCTCTACTGACCAGGATGACCGCCAACTCATTAGAATGTCACTCAACAACCGTAGGATGACATCAAGTGACCTACAAAAAGAATGGCAAACGGTAGCTAGGGTGAAGTACACGGCGAGGACGGTTCGAAACAGGCTCCTAGGGGCAGGGCTGAAGTCGTGCAAAGCTAGAAAAAAGCCCTTCATCAATGAGAAGCAAAGATGAGCCAGGCTGAGGTTTGCAAAATACCATAAGGATTGGACCGTAGAGGACTGGAGTAAGGTCATCTTCTCTGGTCATCTAATGATTAGACGGAGACCTGGAGAGGCCTACAAACCACAATGTCTCGCACTATATTCACTAAGTCCTCATCTACTGGTTCTGTGACACTTTCCCGGTCGATTTCTGCTATAATCTTGTCCAAATCTGTATACCTGGACTTTGATTTAGCTTTTCCAGTATTAGTAGCCACATTGTACTTTCAAAATTTGCAGAAGACGTTGTTTACTAAATCGAGCTTGATCCTTGTTTAGATTTCCAATGGACACTAAACCACGTTGCGCTGAATACACAGGCTTTTCCTCAGACAAAGGACCAGCTCATACTCCTGTAAAGCCCAGCTCATTGGCTATCTAGCTAGCTGTGTTTCAAAACGATAGGTGGTCATTGGACCAAGATACAGTCAATCAAGTAAATTATCTCTGCATGTCTGGCAGACATATCAGTATGGATGACGGATCACCACCTCAAGCTGAACCCTGGCAAGACGGAGCTGCTCTTCCTCCCGGGGAAGGACTGCCCGTTCCATGATCTCGCCATCACGGTTGACAACTCCGTTGTGTCCTCCTCCCAGATTGCGAAGAGCCTTGGCGTGACCCTGGACAACACCCTGTCGTTCTCCGCTAACATCAAGGCGGTGACCCGATCCTGCAGGTTCATGCTCTACAACATTCGGAGAGTACGACCCTGCCTTACACAGGAAGCGGCACAGGTCCTAATCCAGGCACTTGTCATCTCCCGTCTGGATTACTGCAACTCGCTGTTGGCTGGGCTCCCTGCCTGTGCCATTAAACCCCTACAACTCATCCAGAATGCCGCAGCCCGTCTGGTGTTCAACCTTCCCAAGTTCTCTCACGTCACCCCGCTCCTCCGCACACTCCACTGGCTTCCAGTTGAAGCTCGCATCTGTTACAAGACCATGGTGCTTGCCTATGGAGCTGTGAGGGGAACGGCACCTCCGTACCTTCAGGCTCTGATCAGTCCTTACACCCAAACGAGGGCATTGCGTTCATCCACCTCTGGCCTGCTGGCTCCCCTTCCTCTGCGGAAGCATAGTTCCCGCTCAGCCCAGTCAAAACTGTTCGCTGCTCTGGCACCCCAATGGTGGAACAAGCTCCCTCACGACGCCAGGACAGCGGAGTCACTCACCACCTTCCGGAGACATTTGAAACCCCACCTCTTTAAGGAATACCTGGGATAGGATAAAGTAATCCTTCTACCCCCCCCACCCCCCCCACCCAAAAAAAAGAAATAAATTGTAAAGTGGTTATCCCACTGGCTATAGGGTGAATGCACCAATTTGTAAGTCACTCTGGATACGAGCGTCTGCTAAATGACGTAAATGTAAATGTAAACACCGCCCGTCTCATCGGCCCGTAATGATGTCGTGTCTTCGTGGCTAAAATTGTTTCTGTATCGGATAAACCTAATGCAGAATGATGAAGGAAAGGCTGATTACCTTCTGGAGTGTCTGAGGAATAAATAGGAACCTAATTTGACTGGCTGAAACAAGGTTTAGCTTGACATTTTGACAAATGTATTTATTTGCAAGTTGAACGAATGGGAATACAACATCGATCATGCATACAATATGGGTCGTGTTAGGATATAAAAATAGATTTTATCAAACATAACTACGCTATATTTTATCTCTCGGACCCTCAGGATGACAAATCATAGCAAGATTACAGAATGTAAGTACATTATTTACCTTCAGAGGTGAATGTATCAAACCAGTTGCCTTGATAAAAGTATTTTGCTGTTGTGCACTAACTTCAAACAATAGCATGGTATTTTTTCTTATTGTGGAGGAGACCTCTGCACACTTGGTGGTGAGAAGTATAGATTAAAAGAAGACGTATTTTGAATTCCAAATGGACTCCTAGGTCCCCATAGCTCCTAACCCGTACTCCCTAGCTTTAGGTTAACCCCTAACCCCATAGGCAGTCCTGTGAATCATTGAATAGCAGACGTGTAAGCAATATGGTGGAAATTCCAGAAGGTGATGCAAGGTGGAGCAATTAACATTTTGCATACCTGTCCAATGATTGCTCCACAGGAGTGCCTAGGGGTCAATTGGAATTCAGCAGCCATGCTGACAAGAGAGAGGGTGAGAGAGGGTGCTAATGGGGGAGGTTTCCATTGGGCTTTAGGTTCATATTGTGAAAAGTAGTAAAGTGGAAACTGATTTCTAAAGGAAAAAGGTCACATTGATGTTATGGAAGAGAAGGTAGTCTTAGAATATTAGACATCAGAATAATGTCTCGGACAACAATCATCGGGATGGTTACTATGTTTATCAAAGCAGACAGTACAACAGCTGAATATTCAAACAGTAACTGCTCCCAAAAGTCGGTTTGTTTCACAGCTTCACCAAGACCCAGAAGAGAACTCATAACAGGAGTACTAATGAGAAACAGTGTTCCACAAAAAGATTAAAAGCCCAGGGACTCGTCAAGCTGTTTTTTGCTCCACAGCAAAACTTTGCAAAAAACGTTATGCAAATGTGAACAAAATGGTGCACATTCTTTGAGGATCACAAAAATGAAGGAAGTGTTTTTTAACAGAAGGAGACATAACAAGAACACACACAAACACACCAAAAGCCAAATTATATATTACACCTCAGTCACACAAAATGCCCAATTAGAATTCCTCACAGACTAAGGAATGCTGTGGCTCTGTTATTTAACCCCTGTTGTTTGTATCTCTTCTCTCTCCCTCTTCTCTCTCTCTCTCTCTCTCTCTCTCTCTCTCTCTCTCTCTTTCTCTCTCTCTCTCCGGTTCTCTCGCTCTCTCTCTCTCTCTCTCTCTCGCCGGTTCTCTCTCTCTCTCTCTCTCTCTTTCTCTCTTCTCTCTCTCTCTCTCTCTCTCTCTCTCTCTCTCTCTCTCTCTCTCTCTCTCACACACTCACTCTCTCTCTCTCTCTCGCTCTCTCTCTCTCTCGCTCTCTCTCTCTCTCTCTCTCTCTCTCTCTCTCTCTCTCTCTCTCTCTCTCTCTCTCTCTCTCTCTCTCTCTCTCTCTCTCTCTCTCTCTCTCTCTCTCTCTCTCTCTCTCTCTCTCTCTCTCTCTCTCTCTCTCTCTCTCTCAGATTGCAGCATGTAGATTACACCTCTTTACCTGGAGGTGTGTACCTCACTCTAAGGCCAGGTGTTAGGAGGTGAGGATTGTTATTGTTCTTAGGTTACGTTACCTTATTTCTAGGTCAGATTAGCCTTTACGGCTCGCACTAGCCAAGGCTCATGCAAAGCTACTTAGTTCTGTTACTTACTTCCCAGACATGCCAGCAGAAATACTGCAGGCATGGGACGTCAAAATTGCATATTTTTCTTGTTCTAACACGTAAACAAAAATTAAACTTCAGAAATGCTGTCTGCTGTTGTCTTTTTAGCAAACATTCCTGCCGACAGTCAGCCAAAACCTGCCAGCGGCTGTCTGTCTCCCAGAGCCTTTGGTGTTTCTCCGGTCTTAGAGAGTTGCGTTCTGTTCTTCTGGCCTTTGACCTGGGGTGCAACAAGGCAGTCACAAGCAAGGGATTGGGAAAGTAAAGTTAAGAGGGGTGACCGGAGGGGTGGCCAGGGATAGAGGTTGAGGCTTAAGGGGGTGACCAAAGGGGTGGCCAGGAATAGAGGTTGAGGCTTAAGGGGGTGACCAATGTGAGATGCTATCTCTCAGTTTTTTGATGTGTGAGAATGATGCTGCGGTAGCTACTGCCATCCCGGAGAGGCGATGACACTCTCTCTATTTTTAAAGGTGTGAAAGCTGCCCTCCCTAGGCCTCGGAGAAAGAGTGAGGCTGCTGGATGAGGTGCATCAGTTTGGGCTGTGAGACTGAGATTGTGAGACTGAAGCTATCTTTATTGGTTTAAAATGAGTCATCAAATTGACATCATCATTAGGCCGGCTTTCACCTGATCAGTTATTTCAGATCAGAGCAGCGAAGAAGAGGCGAGTTGAGGACAGATGTTCTAGTCAGTTGAGAAAGAGTCAGAAACATTACTTTCATTATATAAAATACGTATTTGGCATTTCACGTACAGTAGGCATATTCATGGTGTTGATTACATAGTTACACAATTATAATACTGTAGACTGTTAATCCCATGATCCTAGTTTTCTAGCTAGTGTGTTGGACACACACACACACACACACAAACACACACACACACACCTAATGCTGGTGATAGTGTGTAGGATCTGGAACACACTGATACTTGCACCAATCCTATCTTCCAATATTTCCATTTGAGTCATTTAGCAGACGATCTTATCCCGAGCCACTAATATCTCCCTGAGGCTGAGATACTGTGGGACGTTATGGGGAAATGAGACAGGGACAATGGGTAAGTGGGGACTCAATAAGCTGCTGAAGAATCACAGTAACACGTAGTGCCTTTATAACATGGCGTGATGAAGAGGAGGCCCGTTACGTGGGAAGAAGTGTTAATGCTAAGATAGTGGTTGGTCATCACACACTGCACTGCACACTGTAAGTGGCTAGGATGTTGCTTGAATAAACCAGAGTTACAATGCCTTCCCACATCAATCAGAAAAGGAAAAGCTGTTTCTTGTCATAATACCTTGTCAAACTCCCTGTAAAGATGTTGTCAGGAGGGGCAGTGAATTTAGAGATGTTGTCAGGAGGGGCAGTGAGTTTAGAGATGTTGTCAGGAGGGGCAGTGAGTGTAGAGATGTTGTCAGGAGGGGCAGTGAGTGTAGAGATGTTGTCAGGAGGGGCAGTGAGTGTAGAGATGTTGTCAGGAGGGGCAGTGAGTGTAGAGATGTTGTCAGGAGGGGCAGTGAGTTTAGAGATGTTGTCAGGAGGGGCAGTGAGTGTAGAGATGTTGTCAGAAGGGGCAGTGAGAGTTGAGATGTTGTCAGGAGGGGCAAAGAGTTCAGAGATGTTGTGAGGAGTGGCGGTGCGTTTAGAGATGTTGTCAGGAGGGGCAGTGAGAGTTGAGATGTTGTCAGGAGGGGCAGTGAGTGTTGAGATGTTGTCAGAAGGGGCAGTGAATTTAGAGATGTTGTCAGGAGGGGCAGTGAGTTTAGAGATGTTGTCACGAGGGGCAGTGAGTTTAGAGATGTTGTCAGGAGGGGCAGTGAGTGTAGAGATGTTGTCAGGAGGGGCAGTGAGTGTAGAGATGTTGTCAGGAGGGGCAGTGAGTGTAGAGATGTTGTCAGGAGGGGCAATGTGAGTAGAGATGTTGTCAGGAGGGGCAGTGAGAGTAAAGATGTTGTCAGGAGGGGCAGTGAGTGTAGAGATGTTGTCAGGAGGGGCAGTGAGTGTAGAGATGTTGTCAGGAGGGGCAGTGAGTGTAGAGATGTTGTCAGAAGGGGCAGTGAATTTAGAGATGTTGTCAGGAGGGGCAAAGTGTTTAGAGATGTTGTCAGGAGGGGCAGTGAGTGATGTTGTCAGGAGGGGCAGTGAGTGTAGAGATGTTGTCAGGGGGGGCAGTGAGTGATGTTGTCAGGAGGGGCAGTGAGTGTAGAGATGTTGTCAGGGGGGGCAGTGAGTTTAGAGATGTTGTCAGGAGGGGCAGTGAGTGTAGAGATGTTGTCAGGAGGGGCAGTGAGTTTAGAGATGTTGTCAGGAGGGGCAGTGAGTTTACAGATGTTGTCAGGAGGGGCAGTGAGTTTAGAGATGTTGTCAGGAGGGGCAGTGAGTGTAGAGATGTTGTCAGGAGGGGCAGTGAGTTTAGAGATGTTGTCAGGAGGGGCAGTGAGTTTAGAGATGTTGTCGGGGGGGGCAGTGAGTTTAGAAATGTTGTTAGGAGGGGCAGTGAGAGTAGAGATGTTGTCAGGAGGCAGTGAGAGTAGAGATGTTGTCAGGAGGGGCAGTGAGTTTAGAGATGTTGTCAGGAGGTGCAGTGAGTTTAGAGATGTTGTCAGGAGGGGCAGTGAGGGTAGAGATGTTGTCGAAGGCAGTGAGAGTAGAGATGTTGTCGAAGGCAGTGAGAGTAGAGATGTTGTCGAAGGCAGTGAGTGTAGAGATGTTGTCAGGAGGGGCAGTGAGAGTAGAGATGTTGTCAGGAGGCAGTGAGAGTAGAGATGTTGTCAGGAGGGGCAGTGAGAGTAGAGATGTTGTTAGGAGGGGCAGTGAGAGTAGAGATGTTGTCAGGAGGGGCAGTGAGAGTAGAGATGTTGTCAGGAGGCAGTGAGAGTAGAGATGTTGTCAGGAGGGGCAATGTGAGTAGAGATGTTGTCAGGAGGCAGTGAGAGTAGAGATGTTGTCAGGAGGGGCAGTGAGAGTAGAGATGTTGTCAGGAGGGGCAGTGAGTTTAGAGATGTTGTCAGGAGGGGCAGTGAGAGTAGATATGTTGTCAGGAGGGGCAGTGAGAGTAGAGATGTTGTCAGGAGGGGCAGTGAGTGTAGAGATGTTGTCAGGTGGGGCAGTGAGAGTAGAGATGCTGTCAGGAGGGGCAGTGAGAGTAGAGATGTTGTCAGGAGGGGCAGTGAGAGTAGAGATGTTGTCAGGAGGGGCAGTGAGAGTAGAGATGTTGTCAGGAGGGGAAGTGAGAGTAGAGATGTGTTCAGGAGGGGCAGTGAGAGTAGAGATATTGTCAGGAGGAGCAGTGAGAGTAGAGATGTTGTCGAAGGCAGTGAGTGGCTCTTATTTGTGTGTCCTTTGTTCATATCAGATTAACAAACATCTGCTGAGTCGGGTTGGTCTCTGCCTTACCCACTGATGGACGTCATCATAAAGTGATGTCCCGCAACATAATAAATCCAATCTGCATATCTAAGCCAGTGTTGTGCATCCCAAATGGCACCCTATGCCCCACATAGGGCTCTGGTCAAAAGTAGTGAACTATATAGGGAATAGGGTGAAATTTGGTACACAACCTGATTCTTTACTATAACAGGAAGAAGCATGCCGAATAACAAATGCTAAGTAAACTTGGCAGCAGTGTCAGTGCTCTAGTTTATAAAAACAATAGCCTACACTACATGCCTTCCTTTCTCCTTTTAAAAGAATGCAAATCAATTTCCTGTCATTTTATGCCTTTGCCATTGATATTGACGGTCTGTTGAATAGAAGAGAAAGGCCATTTGAAAATGTAATTTCCCGAGGCGTCGGTCGAGGTGTTTAGCAGAAAACCTCCTGGGTCTCAAACGGCACCCCATATAGTGCAGTACCTTCTGGGCAGGTCTCATGGGTCTCTGGTCAAAAGTAGTGCACTATAAAGGGAATAGGGTACTATTTGGGATACATCAGACTGTTCTCCATTTCTCAATAGTAACATGTAACCATGTAGCAAAATACCTCCTTAGAACTTGGATCTACTTAGATGTCAGGGCTACTCACACAAGAGGCAGATCTGAAACTGAAGCACTTCATTTTGTTCCCTTTCACAAATGTGTTAAAAGAGAGCCCAGTGCCCTGAGGAGAGGCAGAAGCAGATACACATACTAGGCTACATACAACGATGCCCAAGACCAAATGATCGGAAACTGACACAATATTATTTACCCCCCCCTCCCCCCAAATACAATCTAGGCTCTATTGTCCCCAAGTAACTGTTCTTCTCTAGGAAGTAACAATATAATTAGTCGATGACAATGAGATACATGGACACTGAAACCACAATCCAAAAGAGGAAATATAGCATGTATGTCAATAATTGGCAGTAATTGTTCTATGGATAAGTGTGCGTGTGTGTGTGTGTGTGTGTGTGTGTGTGTGTGGGCCAGAGGGTGTGAGTGGGTGTGTGTGTGTGTGTGTGTGTGTGTGTGTCTGTGCATATGAATGGAAGAGTGAAGGAGGATGAATATGAATTTGTGTAGGAGGGAGGGAGAGAATGGGTGTGTGGAGGCATAGGGTATATGTTGTGTGTTTTATGAAGGAGAATGGATGAGTAAGTAAGATGTATAGAGGGGTGTAAATGTGTCTGAGAAGAAGAGAGTGGGGAAATGACGGAGGGGGGAGGTGGTGATAAGCTTAGCCTGGGTGGATAAGAGATGGAGGGGTGGTGTTGATAAGCTTAGCCTGGGTGGATAAGAGATGGAGGGGAGATGGTGATAAGCTTAGCCTGGGTGGATAAGAGATGGAGGGGTGGTGGTGATAAGCTTAGCCTGGGTGGATAAGAGATGGAGAGGTGGTGGTGATAAGCTTAGCCTGGGTGGATAAGAGATGGAGGGGTGGTGGTGATAAGCTTAGCCTGGGTGGATAAGAGATGGAGGGGAGATGGTGATAAGCTGGGGCAAGGGTGGGTAAGGATGGGACAAGCTTGGCTGGGGGGGGGGGGGGGGGGGGGGGAGGGGGGAGAACAGGGAGGGGTGGTGGAGAGGGATGGATGTGGTTTGGGAGAGAGAGAAGGAAGGACTTATTTCTACTACAATATATTGTTATGTTTTTATATGACATGTAAATGTATTGTAAAATGAATAAGAGTTCTGGACAGATTAGGAAAGGACGTCGAATCAATATAATTCCTTGTTTGTCGTTATGGTAGTTTTAATGGTAGTTATTGGTGAGAATGGAGAGGGGCTATGTCAGGGTGATTGGGACGGGGTGACTGGGAGGGATCAGACATTTCTCTGAGGTGTGCGTGGGGCCTCCACTCATCCCCTTCTGTCTCCCGGAGGACACACTCACCCCAAGTAGATCCAAAAGCCAAATTATATATTACACCTCAGTCACACAAAAGGCCCAATTAGAATTCCTCACAGGAATGCTGTGGCTCTGTTATTTAACCCCTGTTGTTTGTCTCTTCTCTCTCTCTCTCTCTCTCTCTCTCTCTCTCTCTCTCTCTCTCTCTCTCTCTCTCTCTCTCTCTCTCTCTCTCTCTCTCTCTCTCTCTCCCTCTCTCTCTCTCTCTCTCTCTCTCTCTCTCTCTCTCTCTCTCTCTCTCTCTCTCTCTCTCTCTCTCTCTCTCTCTCTCTCTCTCTCTCTCTCTCTCTCTTTCTCTCTTTCTCTCTCTCTCTCTCTCTCTCTCTCTCTCTCTCTCTCTCTATCTCTCTCTCTCTCTCACTCCCCCCCTCTCTCTCTCTCTCTCCCTCTCGCCTCTCTCTAATTGTGTAAAAGGGTTCAGTCTTTTTTCAAATGTATGTATCCACATTTGTTTTGGTACATTAAGAGAGGAGTTGGAGCTAAAAATCCCTAAAAAGGCACAGCGCTTCAAGGACAAATATGTACCTTGCTTCATGTTTTTTGTGTGGTGTCTTTTGTTAAATGGTAGCTCAGCCCACATGCCCACACGCTCTATATATGTAATGTATACAATAACTATGTATTTATACTACGATCCTTCCCTTCTATGGAATGCCCAGCGCCCTCATATGTCATCTCTGCTAAAAATGTTTTACTTGGTTCTTCAGATAAGGTTAACTTTGATTAAAGACCAACAAAATCCAACTTATCACATGGAATGTGCAAGGGCCGTGATAAACAGGTTTCCCTCAAAAATTTCCCTGTATTTAGCGCCATCCATCATTCCTTCAATTCTGACCAGTTTCCCAGTCCCTGCCGATGGAAAAACATCCCCACAGCATGATGCTGCCACCACCATGCTTCACTGTGGGGATGGTGTTCTCGGGGTGATGAGAGGTGTTGGGTTTGCGCCAGACATAGCGTTTTCCTTGTTGGCCAAAAAGGTCAATTTTAGTCTCATCTGACCAGAGTACCTTCTTCCATATGTTAATGTTAATGTTAATAAAAATCGATTTAAATTACAGGTTGTAATGCAACAAAATAGGAAAAATGCCAAGGGGGATGAATACTTTTGCAAGGCACCAAACTTTTTAATGATTATTTCATTGGCAAGATTAGCAAACTTAGGCATGACATGCCAGCAACAAATGCTGACACTACACATACAAGTATAACCGATCAAATTGTGAAAGACAAGCACAGTCATTTAAAATACCGTAAAATTAGTGTGGATGAGATGAAATATTTGTTATTGTCTATCAACCAAGACAAGCCACCAGGGTCTGACAACTACGATAGAAAATTACTGGGAATAATAGCAGACGATATTGCCACTCCTATTTGGCATATCTTCAATTTAAGCCCTCAGGCCTGGAGGGAAGCAAAAGTAATTCCTCTACCCAAGACTAGTAAAGAAACCATTTACTAGCTCAAATAGCCCGACCAATCAGCCTGTTACCAAACCCTTAGGAAACTTATGGGGAAAAAATGGTGCTTGACCAGATACAATGCTATTTTACTGTGACAGACTTTCAGCATGCTAACAGGGAAGGACATTCAACAAGCACAGCACTTACACAAATGACTGATGATTGGCTGAGAGAAATTGATGCTAAAATGATTATGGGAGTTACATTGGGGAGAAGAGGAACTCAATAGAACAGAACAGGTGGGCCTCTCTCTCTTAAAGAATCCACAGTGGTGTGTGATTGTGTGTATATAGTGTCTATGTATAGTGTGTGTGTTTTTGTGTATAGTGTGTACAGTATATATAGTGTGTGTGTGTATCTGTGTGTGCGTGTGTAACACACAAAACAGGAAGCCTCGCCGATGGAATCGCTGTATCCCTCTGTCCTTGGGGAGTTTGGCCAGGAGTATAACTCTTCCTGTTGACAGTCTCTTTAATAGAAGAAAATAAGGCCTTCGCTGCCTGTTAACTGGAGGAAGTAAGACTTTAGATGCGTGTTAACTGGAGGAATTAAGACTTTAGATGCCTGTTAACTGGAGGAAATAAGGCCTTCGCTGCCTGTTAACTGGAGGAAATAAGGCCTTCGCTGCCTGTTAACTGGAGGAAATAAGGCCTTCGCTGCCTGTTAACTGGAGGAAATAAGGCCTTCGCTGCGTGTTAACTGGAGGAAATAAGGCCTTTGCAGCGTGTTAACTGGAGGAAATAAGGCCTTCGCTGCCTGTTAACTGGAGGAAATAAGGCCTTCGCTGCCTGTTAACTGGAGGAAATAAGGCCTTCGCTGCGTGTTAACTGGAGGAAATAAGGCCTTTGCTGCGTGTTAACTGGAGGAAATAAGGCCTTCGCTGCGTGTTAACTGGAGGAAATAAGGCCTTCGCTGCGTGTTAACTGGAGGAAATGAGGCCTTTGCTGCGTGTTAACTGGAGGAAATAAGGCCTTCGCTGCGTGTTAACTGGAGGAAATAAGGCCTTCGCTGCCTGTTAACTGGAGGAAATAAGGCCTTCGCTGCCTGTTAACTGGAGGAAATAAGGCCTTCGCTGCGTGTTAACTGGAGGAAATAAGGCCTTCGCTGCCTGTTAACTGGAGGAAATAAAGCCTTCGCTGCCTGTTAACTGGAGGAAATAAGGCCTTCACTGCCTGTTAACTGGAGGAAGTAAGACTTTAGATGCGTGTTAACTGGAGGAAATAAGGCCTTCGCTGCCTGTTAACTGGAGGAAATAAGGCCTTCGCTGCCTGTTAACTGGAGGAAATAAGGCCTTCGCTGCCTGTTAACTGGAGGAAATAAGGCCTTTGCTGCCTGTTAACTGGAGGAAATAAGGCCTTCGCTGCCTGTTAACTGGAGGAAATAAGGCCTTCGCTGCGTGTTAACTGGAGGAAATAAGGCCTTCGCTGCCTGTTAACTGGAGGAAATAAGGCCTTCGCTGCCTGTTAACTGGAGGAAATAAGGCCTTCGCTGCCTGTTAACTGGAGGAAATAAGGCCTTCGCTGCCTGTTAACTGGAGGAAATAAGGACTTAGCTGCCTGTTAACTGGAGGCAATAAGGACTTAGCTGCCTGTCAGAGACCAGAGATCTGGCCTAGCCCACATCTGCTGGGGTATTAACCCTACCTCCCTCTGTTCCTCCATTGATCTTTCAAAGAGTATATATATATATATATATATATATATATATATATATATATATATATATATATATATATATATATATATATAATCTATTCTCACCTTTATTTGCCCAGGTAAGCCAGTTGAGAACAAGTTCTCATTTACAACTGCGACCTGGCCAGGATAAAGCAAAGCAGTGCGATAAAAACAACAACAACACAGAGTTACATATGGGGTAAAACAAAACATAAAGTCAATAACACAATAGAAACTAGAAAATATATATACAGTGTGTGCAAATGTAGTAAGTTATGGAGGTAAGGTAATAAATAGGCCATAGTGCAAAATAATAACAATTTAGTATTAACACTGGAGTGATAGATGTGCAGAAGATGATGTGCAAATAGAGATTTACATAAATAACAATGTAAATAACAATATGGGGATGAGGTAGTTGGGTGGGCTAATTTCAGAATGGCTGTGTACAGGTGCAGTGATCGGTAAGGTGCTCTGACAACTGATGCTTAAAGTTAATGAGTGAGATAAGTGTCTCCAGCTTCAGAGATTTTTGTGAGATTTTTGTATATTTTCTACATTGTAGAATAGTAAAAATAAAGAAAAACCCTGGAATGAGAAGGTGTTTCCAAACTTTTGCTATACAGTACCGTAGCTCAAATAAGTTGTTATTTCTTAACCATTGTTTTGACTGTAATAGCCATGTTGTACAGGCCTTAGTCACTTAAGTTAAGGTTGGTTACCCTCTCTTACAGTGATCATGTAACACTAGTTCAATTAAACTTGGTTCATCTCACTCTGTCCTTCTGCTTAAGTGCCTCTGGTTAAGTGCCTTGCTTAAGGGCACATCGACAGATTTTTCACCTAGTCGGCTCGGGGATTAGAACCAGCGACCTTTCGGTTACCGGCACAACGCTCTTAACCACTAAGCTACCTGCTTCAACCCAGCAGACAGTGGAGTCAACCAGCAGCGATCCAGAGAGACTCCCTGGGACGGTTTAGCACACGAGAGAAGGCAGTCCTATTTCCCTGTAGGAGGCCTCCATTCAGTTCCTCAGTTCCTCCCTGTAGGAGGCCTCCATTCAGTGCCTCTTTCCCTGTAGGAGTCCTCCATTCACATTCACTTATACAATACAGCCTCTATCCAGCTATCCTCTATCCTCTCCACTGCTTCTATATACTGTAGCTCTGTGCTGGCTCTGAAGGCACCTAGAGAGAGGAGAGACCAGGCAGGGCACCATGCTGGCTGGCTCCAACAAGCCTGAATACAAATTGATTTCTTTAGGATTAGACATGTGAATCCTTCAGAACAAAGAACAAACTTTCTCTCTCTCTTATCGGCTGGGGCTTTTGGGATTAGTGTGTGTGTGTGTGCGTGTGTATGTGTGTGTGTGAGCGTGTGTGTGTGTGTGTGAAGGATTTGGAGTCTCTTGTCTATTGTTTGCTGATTCTCTATTAGTAATCGATTGGTGGTGGTGGAATTCCCTTCCTCTTTTACAATCTCCATAAAGAGATCTCTCTCCACTAAGCCTGTGGAAATTAGTATTTTCTCCTAGAGGGGGTTTGGTTCATCTCTGTCACTTGAGGATTGTCATATTGTGAGATTTTTGATTTTGTGACGTGGTATAAGCATACTTCCTAACCTTTCTTAAGAAATCTTAAACCCCTAACTCATCGTGTCTAATCCTGAGCCGAGCCCTGTAACGGCATCCATACCTACTAAGCCCCCAACTCATCGTGTCTAATCCTGAGCCGAGCCCTGTAACGGCATCCATACCTACTAAACCTCTAACTCATCGTGTCTAATCCTGAGCCGAGCCCTGTAACGGCATCCATACCTACTAAACCCCTAAATCATCGTGTCTAATCCTGAGCCGAGCCCTGTAACGGCATCCATACCTACTAAACCCCTAAATCATCGTGTCTAATCCTGAGCCGAGCCCTGTAACGGCATCCATACCTACTAAACCCCTAAATCATCGTGTCTAATCCTGAGCCGAGCCCTGTAACGGCATCCATACCTACTAAGCCCCTAAATCATGGTGGCCTTCATATTGAATCATAACTAAGCCAGTCTCCACAACATCTTGAATCCTCAGTATCTGCAGCAGTTATAAATATTTATAATATTAGCCTTCCAGATAGCATGAAAGACTCAGTGGGAGAGAAAGGAAATGAAAGCCAAGAAGAGCTATTTGCTATGTGTTGTCTGTTTGTTGAATCTGTTCAGTGTTCACTTTGTTTGGTCTGAGGTAATATATAAATACACAGAGACAGATGCACGGCGGTGTAGTGTCAGGAGAGGTACTTAATGTAATCCAGATACCATGTACCCTTTACCATATAAATAATACCCTGACTGGCGACGTACATCAATGTGTCGCGATAGGCTGAGAGGGTGTATGTGTTTGTGCGTGTGGATGTGTGTTTCTGGGTTTGCGTGTAAATGTGTGTGTGTGTGCGATAGGATCTCGATGGTGTATTGTTCATTGGAAGTGAAATTGCAGTAAATATGGTAGCAAATCTGAGGTAATTTGAAAGATGGTAGCAAATCTGAGGTAATTTGAAAGATGGTAGAAAATCTGAGGTAATTTGAAAGATGGTAGCAAATCGGAGGTAATTTGAAAGATGGTAGCAAATCTGAGGTATTTTGAAAGATGGTAGCAAATCTGAAGTAATTTGAATGACGGTAACCAATCTGAGGTAATTTGAAAGATGGTAACCAATCTGAGAGAGAGAGGGACAGAGAGAGGAAGAGGGAGAGACCTCAGATACAGATTGATCCACACATGTAGCTACACATAGATCTGAAGCGGCCATCTTACTAGTATTGTATAAAATCAAAGTAAACAATAAATGACTTAATCTCCCAAAACAAATAGCAGATCCAAACCACATACGCAGTTGATTGTGGTGGTTGATATGCAGCAAATTACCAGTCTCATGTCGAAAACCTTCCATTATAGGCTTTCCCTGCATGCTGTTCTTCACACTTCTATTACTCTCTCTCTCTCTCTCTCTCTCTCTCTCTCTCTCTCTCTCTCTCTCTCTCTCTCTCTCTCTCTGTCTCTCTCTCACCCTCTCTCTCTCTCTCTCTCTCTCTCTCTCTCGCTCTCTCTCTCTGTCTCTCTCTCGCTCTCTCTCTCTCGCTCTCTCTCTCTCTCTCTCTCTCTCTCGCTCTCTCTCTCTCTCTCGCTCTCTCTCTCGCTCTCTCTCTCCACTCGCCTATACTTTTAAAATGAGCCACAGAAACACCCTGGGATTTAGGAACTAGTGAAAATGTAATATAACTTTGAGAACAATACCTATTTCTATAGTGGTACAGTAGAGTGAACACATCAGGGTCATTGGCTGAATAGGCTAGTCAGATTAAACTGGTTATTGTTTAACTTAATTGCCTGAAGCTTAAGGAAGTTAAGGAAGGAACAGGGGAGAGAACAGGGCACTTGAAGGAATGTCCTTTCTTCCTCTCTCTCTCCTTCTCTCTCTCTCTCTCTCTCTCTCTCTCTCTCTCTCTCTCTCTCTCTCTCTCTCTCTCTCTTCTCTCTCTCCTTCTCTCTCTCTCCTTCTCTCTCTCTCTCTCTCTCTCTCTCTCTCTCTCTCTCTCTCTCTCTCCTTCTCTCTCTCTCTCTCTCTCTCTCTGTCTCTCTCTCTCTGTCTCTATTCAATTCAATTCAAAGGGCTTTATTGGCATTAGAAACACATTTCCAAAGCAATTGAAATAGATAGCAAACAAAAGTGAAATAAACAATAAAAAATGAACAGTAAACATCACACTCACAAAAGTTTCAAAGGAATAGAGGCATTTAATGTGTTATATACAGCATTGTAACAATGTGCAAATAGTTAAATATTGGTTGTTTTTACAATGGTGTTTGTTCTTCACTGGTTGCCCTTTTCTTGTGGCAACAGTTCACAAATCTTGCTGCTGTGATGGCACACTGTGGTATTTCACCCAATAAATATGGAAGTTTATCAAAATTGGATTTGTTTTCGAATTACTTGTGGGTCTGTGTAATCTGAGGGAAATATGTGTCTCTAATATGGTCATACATTTGGCAGGAGGTTATGAAGTGCAGCTCAGTTTCCACGTGATTTTGTAGGCAGTGTGATGTTACAGGAGGGGGTCATAGTTCCGGAGCGACCCACTAGGTGTCATCCTCCGACAACCTTAGGCACCTCTTCACTCACAGTCTGGACTAATCAGTATCCTATTGGTGTCACCTGTGTCTACCTGTTCACCTGTGTATTTATGCCCTCACTTCCCTGTGTTCCCTTGCTCTGTTTTCTCTGCTAGTTTCTCGATGCCAAACAGTACTAATCAGTGTCTGTACAGGTGCTTGAGAAGTGTTCTCCCTGTTTCATTGTTGTTTTCAGTCGTAGTTAGTTTTTCGTATGTTTGCTGTCTGCCTGTTTTTGGAGACCAATTTGCTCCTCCTTTATTTTATCGTGACAAGTCCGTTGTTTTGTATCCAGGTTTCGGGACCACCAGTAAAGATCCTTGTTTCACCATCTCTGCCTACTGCCTACTGTCTATCCTGCACCGCACCTGGGTCACACCTCACACCAACCCTTACAGTGTGCACATAGCCTGTCTTCTCTTGAGAGCCAGGTCTGCCTACGGCGGCCTCTCTCAATAGCAAGGCTATGCTCACTGAGTCTGTACATAGTCAGAGCTTTCCTTCATTTTGGATCAGTCACAGTAGTCAGGTATTCTGCCACTGAGTACTCTCTGTTTAGAGCCAAATAGCATTCTAGCTTGGTCAGTTTTTTTAGTTAATTCTTTCCAATGTGTGAAGTAATTATATTTTTGTTTTCTCATGATTTGGTTGGGTCTAATTGTGTTGCTGTCCTGGGGCTCTGTGGGGTCTGTTTGTATTTCAGAACAGAGCCCCAGGACCAGCTTGCTTAGGGGACTCTTTTCCAGGTTAATCTCTCTGTAGGTGATGTCTTTGTTATGGAAGGTTTGGGAATCGCTTCCTTTTAGTTGGTTGTAGAATTTAACGTCTCTTTTCTGGATTTTGATCATTAGCGTGTATCGGCCTAATTCTGCTCTGCGTGCATTATTTGTGAATTCTTGGATGGTGAGCGGACCTCAGACCTCACAACCATTAAGGGCAATGGGTTCTATAACTAAAGTATTTTTTGCCAGATCCTAATTGGTACGTCGAATATTGTGTTCCTTTTGATGGCGTAGAAGGCCCTTCTTGCCTTGTCTGTCAGATCGTTCACAGCTTGGTGGAAGTTACCTGTGGCTGATGTTTAGGCCGAGGTATGTATCGCTTTTTGTTTGCTCTACGGCAACGGTGTGTAGATGGATTTGTATTTGTGGTCAATTTTTGGAACACCATTATTTTTGTCGTACTGAGATTCTAGTAGGGTGAGGCCGGGTGCTGCAGACTGTTCTAGTGCCCTCGCCAATTCGTTGATATATACACTACAGTTCAAAAGTTTTGGGTCACTTAGAAATGTCCTTGTTTTTGAAAGAAATGCAATTTTTTTGTCCATTAAAATAGCATCAAATTGATCAGAAATACAGTGTAGACATTGTTAATGTTGTAAATGGCTATTGTAGCTGGAAATGGCAAAGAAAAAGCCAAATCTCAGAATGGCCAATAAAAATAAAAGATTAAGATGGTCAGTCTGAGATATGGCTTTTTCTTTGCAACTCTGCCTAGAAGGTTAGCATCCCGGAGTCGCCTCTTCACTATTGACGTTGAGACTGGTGTTTTGCGGGTATTATTTAATGAAGCTGCCAGTTGAGGACCTGTGAGGTGTCTGTTTCTCAAACTAGACATTCTAATGTATTTGTCCTCTTGCTCAATTGTCCACCGGGGTCTCCCACTCCTCGTTCTATTCTGGTTAGAGCCAGTTTGCCCTGTTCTGTGAAGGGAGTAGTACACAGCGTTGTACGAGATCTTCAGTTTCTTGGCAATTTCTCGCATGGAATAGCCTTAATTTCTCAGAACAAGAATAGACTGACGAGTTTCAGAAGAAAGTTATTTGTTTCTGGCCATTTTGAGCTTGTCATCGAACCCACAATTGCTGCTGCTCCAGATACTCAACTAGTCTCAAGAAGGGCTGTTTTATTGCTTCTTTAATTAGCACAACAGTTTTCAGCTATGCTAACATAACTGCAAAAGGGTTTTCTAATGATCAAATAGCCTTTTAAAATGATAATCTTGGATAAGCAAACACAACGTGCTATTGGAACACAGGACTGATGGTTGCTAAAAATGGGCCTCTGTACGCCTATGTAGATATTCCATAAAAAAATCAGCCGTTTCCAGCTACAATAGCCACTTACAACATGAACAATGTCTACACTGTATTTCTGATCAATTTGATGTTATTTTAATGGACAATTTTTTTTATTTTCTTTCGAAAACAAGGACATTTCTAAGTGACCCCCAACTTTTGAACGGTAGTGTATGTTGAAGAGGGTGGGGCTCAAGCTGCATCCCTGTCTCACCCCACAGCCCTGTGGAAATAAATGTGTGTGTGTTTTGCCAATTTTAACCGCACACTTGTTGTTTGTGTACATGGATTTTGTAATGTGGTGTGTTTTCCCCCCAACACCGCTTTCCATCAATTTGTATAACAGACCTTCATGCCAAATTGAGTCAATAGGTTTTTTTAAATCAACAAAGCATGAGAAGACTTATCCTTCTCTCTCTCTCGCTACTCTCTCGCTCTTTCAAGCTCTCTTTCTCCCTCTCTCTTGCTCTATATTCCTCCTCTTGCTCTTTTCAACTGGGAGTAGTCAGTCAATAACATGCCTGCAGACACACACACACACACACACACACACACACACACACACACACACACGTACACAAGACAGCAGGTAAAAATACAACCAATACATTTCACATAAATTTCACTCCTCCCTCTCCTCCCTCTCCTCCCTCACTATTACGACCCTCCTCCCCCTTCTCCCTCTCCTCCCTCACTATTACAACCCACCTCCCCCTCCTCCCCCCTCCTCCCCCTCCTCCCCTCCATTCCTCTATTCTTCCATCTGTTTTCTCCATCCTTGCGGTTGTTAGGAGGAAAGGAGGAGTGCTTGCCAATGGATGGTCTGTACTGCTTGAGGACAGAGGGAGACATGCTGGAGCGTGCTGAAATATAACTGACAATTACGGTGTGTGTGTGTGTGTGTGTGTGTGAGAGAGAGAAGAGAAGAGACAGAGAGACAGAGAGAGAGAGAGAGAGAGAGAGAGAGAGAGAGAGAGAGAGAGAGAGAGAGAGAGAGAGAGAGAGAGAGAGAGAGAGAGAGAGAGAGAGAGAGAGAGAGAGAGAGAGAGAGAGAGAGAGAGAGAGAGAGAGAGAGAGGTAAGAGAGAGAGAGAGAGAGGTAAAGAGAGAGAGAGAGAGGTAGAGAGAGGTAAGAGAGAGAGAGAGAGGTAGAGAGAGGTAAGAGAGAGAGAGAGAGGAGAGAGAGGTAAGAGAGAGAGAGAGAGGTAGAGAGAGAGAGAGAGAGCGAGAGAGAGAGAGAGAGAGGTAAAGAGAGAGAGAGAGAGAGAGAGAGAGAGAGAGGTAAAGAGAGAGAGAGAGAGGTAGAGAGAGAGGAGAGAGAGAGAGAGGTAAAGAGAGAGAGAGAGAGAGAGAGGTAGAGAGAGAGACAGAGAGAGATGGAGAGAGAGAGACAGAGAGAGATGGAGAGAGAGAGGTAAAGAGAGAGAGAGAGAGAGGTAAAGAGAGAGAGAGAGAGGTAAAGAGAGAGAGAGAGAGAGAGGTAAAGAGAGAGAGAGAGAGAGGTAAAGAGAGAGAGGTAAAGAGAGAGAGAGAGAGAGGTAAAGAGAGAGAGAGAGAGAGAGAGAGAGAGAGAGAGAGAGAGAGAGAGAGAGAGAGAGAGAGAGAGAGAGAGAGAGAGAGAGAGAAAGAGAGACAGAGAGAGAGAGAGAGAGACAGAGAGAGAGAGAGAAAGAGACAGAGAGAGAGACAGAGAGAGAGAGAGAGAGACAGAGAGAGAGAGCGAGAGAGAGAGAGAGAGAGAGAGAAAGAGACAGAGAGAGAGAGAGAGACAGAGAGAGAGAGAGAGAAAGAGAGAGAGAGAGAGAGAGAGAGAGAGAGAGGTGGGTGGGCCTGCCTGGAGGACACTCACTGCTCATCATCAGCCCCTCAGGCAGCTATACGACCAGACGAGCAGGCCCTGGGATGGAAGGATGGGCACCATTAATCTGGCCGAGAGGGGGAGGAAGAGAGAGAGAGAAGTGGGCAGCAGAAGGGAGGCTACAGGGTGGTCTGAACCGAATCAATTATTTTCATATTGTTCTATCGAGTATGGTATCAACAACTACGGTTCAGCTTGGCATGGCTCGGTTTGGCTCAGTAGTGTGGAGAAGGTAATAGTGAGGGAGAGGGACAGGAGCCTGGGCACTCACTCACTCACTCACTCACTCACTCACTCACTCACTCACTCACTCACTCACTCACTCACTCACTCACTCACTCACTCACTCACTCACTCACTCTCTCTCTCTCTCTCTCTCTCTCTCTCTCTCTCTCTCTCTCTCTCTCTCTCTCTCTCTCTCTCTCTCTCTCTCTCTCTCTCTCTCTCTCTCTCTCTCTCTCTCTCTCTCTCTCTCTCTCTCTCTCTCTCTCTCTCTCTCTCTCTCTCTCTTCTCTCTCTCTCTCTCTC
>CM062482.1:5586935-5608296 GCA_031479575.1 Coregonus ussuriensis | reverse complement strand
GGGAGAAAACGGGATATCCGGAGGGAAAACACTGCTTTAGGAGGGAGAAAACGGGATATCCGGCGGGAAAACACTGCTTTAGGAGGGAGAAAACGGGATATCCGGAGGGAAAACACTGCTTTAGGAGGGAGGGAACAGGATATCCGGAGTGAAAACACTGCTTTAGGAGGGAGGGAACATGGGATATCAGGAGGGAAAACACTGCTTTAGGAGGGAGAAAACGGGATATCCGGAGGGAAAACACTGCTTTAGGAGGGAGAAAATGGGATATCAGGAGGGAAAACACTGCTTTAGGAGGGAGAAAACAGGATATCCGGAGTGAAAACACTGCTTTAGGAGGGAGAAAATGGGATATCCGGAGGGAAAACACTGCTTTAGGAGGGAGAAAACGGGATATCCGGAGGGAAAACACTGCTTTAGGAGGGAGAAAACGGGATATCCGGAGGGAAAACACTGCTTTAGGAGGGAGAAAATGGGATATCAGGAGGGAAAACACTGCTTTAGGAGGGAGAAAATGGGATATCAGGAGGGAAAACACTGCTTTAGGATTGAGGGAACAGTGGACATCAGGAGGGAGAACACTGCTTTAGGAGGGAGGGAACAGGGGATATCAGGAGGGAAAACACTGCTTTAGGAGGGAGGAAACAGTGGACATCAGGAGGGAAAACACTGCTTTAGGAGGGAGGGAACAGGGGATATCAGGAGGGAAAACACTGCTTTAGGAGGGAGGGAACAGGGGACATCAGGAGGGAAAACACTGCTTTAGGAGGGAGTTCCTGTACCAGGGAACTGAAAGGAGGAACTCAGAAACTAAAAGCTTGTGTTCATATCATCCGATGCACAGGACATGAATAATATGTTAGAATGATGAAACAGAAGAGTGCATGGTGTAATGTCTTGTGATTTGGATAGTACCACTATATGATTACTTTAGCCTCTAAAGCCACTCTCTCATATTAACTATGTCATGTAAGTACTATGCAATCTTCAGTTATGTACTGTCCAACCAGCATACTGTTTCTGAGTGTTGACAACGGCAATATTTTACCTGTATGGTGTAAGGCACCGTAATACTTTTTATTTATATAGGTTGTTTATGTTGTGTATAGGTTGAAGGCGTGGGTTCAAATACGTATTTGTATTTGATTCTTTGTTATTTAAATTAATATTTTCTGTGTATTTTTGTGTATTTTAAAATAATGTGGTGCATATCAAAAATAAAAAATGCAAATAATTTTGTCATAATTTCCTTAAAATAGGCTACAATTTGGAAGTATGTTCAAATATTATTTCAAATAGTATTTTCGAATACCCGGGTTAAATGCATGGGAGTGTATTTGAGTCAGTGTATTAGTGTATTTCCAAATACAATCCAATATTCAACTACTTCAACTACTTGAACCAAGGTGTGATGGGCTGCTGTTAGGTCTTGTAGTACGTCTACCAACAGGTGTCTCCTTCAGGTGAAGTTCATCGGTCTGGAGGCCTGGGGGAGTGATAAAACCGCCATGTGTTGTGTCAACACCTGCTTGTTGTGCAAAAAATGTTGACTTTCACGGGTCGTATAGCTTTATAGCTGTATAATGTATCCAACATCTATCCTCTTGAGCCAGTGTTCATGGCAGTACGGTGTATCCTATTTTTCTAACCAACCATAAACAAGTGAAAGATTCATTGGAGGAGTCTCATCTTTAGAAAAGCCTATTTTGGATTAATCAGATTGTCTGTCTGGTTTCCACCACATAAGGACTGAAGAGTCTTTCTGTTTAATAATAAATAGGCATATGTCACGCCCTGGCTCTGGGGACTCTTTATGTTGAGCCAGGGTGTGTAGGTTCTATGTTATAGTTTTCTATGTTTTGTTCTAGATCATTTATATCTATGTTGGCCAGGGTGGTTCCCAATCAGAGGCAGCTGTAGCTCGTTGTCTCTGATTGGGGACCATACTTAGGCAGCCTTTTGGCACCAGTTTATTGTGGGATCTTGTTCCGTAAGGTTTGTGTTATTAACCTAAGACTTCACGTATCGTTTGGTTTGTTGTTTTGGTTCGTTGTGTGTCCAAGTAATAAAGATGTACACCTATCACGCTGCGCCTTGGTCCGTGTCTAATAACCATCGTGACAGAAGATCCCACCAATCAGATTGTCTGTCTGGTTTCCACCACATAAGGATCGAAGAGTCTTTCTGTTTAATAATAAATAGGCATACCCCATGTAACAACATCAACATTCATGTATTTTTTACCACATCTCAACCATAATAACATAAATCCTTGGGGCAAGATTCAATCTGATCGTGTTTTGTCCGCTATCAACGTTTTAAAGGCATTGTTCCCTCGATTGTGGAGACCACATTCACAGTAAACGCTTCATGTGTCAACTCATTCAGAAATAACCTTTAAATGTCAATCATTCTATAACGTGGATCTTCCGCTGTCTGGATTGAATCTAGGCCTTACTGTCATGTCAGTCAATGTGTTCCCAATCAAGGCAGTGTTAGTGATGTGAACACTTCATGTGTTCCCCATCAAGGCAGTGTTAGTGATGTGAACACTTCATGTGTTCCCCATCAAGGCAGTGTTGGTGATGTGAACACTTCATGTGTTCCCCATCAAGGCAGTGTTGGTGATGTGAACACTTCATGTGTTCCCCATCAAGGCAGTGTTAGTGATGGGAACACTTCATGTGTTCCCCATCAAGACAGTGTTAGTGATGTGAACATCACAAGAATATATCACAGCAGTCAAAGAGCATGTACACACACACACACACACACACACACACACACACACACACATAAGAACACAATATTATTGTTGTTGTCCAACCATGACGTGTTTCTTACAGACGGATGTGCTTTGAATTTTCTTCAGAAAGATTCCTTGAGGTGCTCCTCTTGTCAATTCCCATTCAAATGATCTGCTGTCTCACAGAGCAGTGTGAGTGTGTGTGAGAGAGAGAGAGAGTTGGTGCGTAGTGTCGTAGTTAGCCTTGTGAAAGCACAGCCCTGTGGGCTAATCAATCCTCCTCTTGATGTGAGCACAGAGCCAGGGAACATGGTAGGACCAATCAGCTGACTCTCTGCGTTTTGTTCCTCAGATCAGCCATCAAAAGGAGGGGAAGAGAGAGCAGGAAGATTAACACTGGGGCTCACCGACGCCGACCTACGGCCTGTTTCTCTTTTAGGAGCAAAATCTTCTGTGTGTGTGTGTGTGTGTGTGTGTGTGTGTGTGTGTGTGTGTGTGTGTGCACGTGTCTTTACGAGCAACATCTTGGACCTGTCTTACAGGCGTCTCACAATGTAGTTACGTTGCTACAGAAAATACATCATCCAGAACTTCTTTCCATCAACTCAACTTACAACTGAAAAAGTACTTCCCTCTCCTCCTCCTCCTCCCTTTCAATTCCTTATTTTTACATTTCCCTCACTTATCACGTCTCCCTCTCCCTTCCTCCTTATCCACCAATCTGAAGGATTGCTTCTGTCTGAAACCTGCGTTATTAAATAAAGTAGACGCCTGTCAAGAAAACATTTTACGTTTCCCTCTTCTTCTCTTGCATCTTTTCTATTGAGACCCTTAATGATGGTGTCAAACTGAACTCAACTCAGACACACAGGCGCACACACATACACGTACACAAGCGTGCACACACACACTCTCACACACACACACGTGTGCCCGTGCGCACACACACACACACACACACACACACACACACACACACAGAACCACACGATTATGGACATAAAGCAGTAGCCTGGTCCTCCAGAGTGTCAAAACAGAGCAGAGTGTGACAAATCTACCCATGAGAAACGGCTCCTCTCTGGCCTGCTGTCCCTCCCTTACCCTCTCTCTCTCTCTCTCTCTCTCGCTCTCGCTCTCGCTCTCGCTCTCGCTCTCGCTCTCGCTCTCGCTCTCTCTCTCTCTCTCTCTCTCTCTCTCTCTCTCTCTCTCTCTCTCTCTCTCTCTCTCTCTCTCTCTCTCTCTCTCTCTGTAAGTAAGCATTTCACAGTAAGGTCTACACCTGTTGTATTCGGCGCATGTGACAAATACAATTTTATTTTATTTTATTCTCTCTCTGTTTCTCTCGCTCTCAAAGGGCTTTATTGGCATGGGGAACATATGTTAACATTGCCAAAGCAAGTGAAATAGATAATAAACAAAAGTGAAATAAACAATAAAAAAATGAACAGTACACATTACACTCACAAAAGTACAAATGGGAAAATAAATAAACATAAATATGGGTTGTATTTACAATGGTGTTTGTTCTTCACTGGTTGCTCTTTTCTTGTGGCAACAGATCACAAATATTGCCGCTGTGATGGCACACTGTGGTATTTCACCTAGTAGATATGGGAGTATATCAAAATTGGATTTGTTTTCGAATTCTTTGTGGGTCTGTGTAATCTGAGGGAAGTATGTGTCTCTAATTTGGTCATGCATTTAGCAGGAAGTTAGGAAGTGCAGATCAGTTTCCACCTCATTTTATGGGAAGGCTATGCTCACTGAGTCTGTACATTGTCAAAGAGTTCTTTAAATTTGATTCAGTCACAGTGGTCTCTCTCTCTCTCCCTCTCTCCCTCTCTCTCTCTCTCTCTTTCTCTCTCTCTGTCTCTCTCGCTCTCTCTCTCTATCTCTATCTCTCTCTCTCTCTCTCTCTCTCTCTCTCTCTCTCTCTCTCTCTCTCTCTCTCTCTCTCTCTCTCTCTCTCTCTCTCTCTCTCTCTCTCTCTCTCTCTCTCTCTCTCTCTCTCTCTCAGTAAGAGTGTATTGAAGGGTAAATATTCAGCTGGAAGGTCATCCGCTTCACCCTGGCATGGATTGTGTTCATTAGGGAAAACGGTAGCAAAACATTTTGCAATGGAAAAAAACAACAACAAAAAAATCGTAGGTTTAGGTTTGAGTTCAGGACATACCTCCCTGTTGACATAAGCATCTGATTGGGAAATTTACATCAGATTTCAGAGGAATGCGAGAGTCTAGTTCTCTCTTGTATCTTATTTTTGTGAAATAACTTAATATAAAATAATTCGGGCACACCATAGCAAAACTTTTTTGCAAAAATAAAATATAAACATTTTAAATTGAGTTCAGGAAGTAACTTCCTGTTTCATTCCATTGAATGCCTAATGAACATGACCAAGGCATCTGAGGAGCACAGGAGACTGGTTCATCTTGTTTCACCTTACATTTGTGAAATAATTCAGGTATTAACCAGAGGGGACTTTGTTAACACTTTGTGAGAAACGTTCCCTGCATGTGAATCTAAATGTAACATTTAATCACAGCCATTACATTTTACCCACATGCTGTTAGTCCTGCTTTTAATGAAGGGGGTAGTCCTCCCATCCTCTTTAGTTTCAGATGTATTTTATTTAGTCATTTAGCAGACAGACTTATCCAGAGCAACTTACATTATTGGTTATATTGGCCCCCCGTGGGAAACGAACCCACAACCCTGGCGTTGCAAACACCATGCTCAACCAACTGAGCTACCTCCCGGCCATTCCCTCTCCTACCCTGGACGACGCTGGGCCAATCGTGCGCCAGCCCCATGGGTCGCGGCCAGCTACGACAGAGGCTGGATTCGAACCAGGATCTCTAGTGGCACGGGTAGCACTGCGTTGCAGTGCCTTAGACCACTACGCCACTCGGGAGACCAGTGGTGTAAATATAAAGCTATTTATAAAGCTCTTGTAGAGAAAGAGAATGCTGAATGCTGCAGCTGGAATACAACACAAAAGCAGGGAGCTGTTGTTACGCAATTTAAAAGTCCATGGCTGAATATGCAAATGTCTTTGATGTATTTGATGCCATTCCATTTGTTCCGCTCCAGCCATTACCACGAGCCCGTCCTCCCCAACGGAGATGCTACCAGCCTCCTGTGGTGGGGGAATAGACACTATGTGGGTAGAGAGAATGCCAAGAGTGTGCAAAGCTGTCATCAAGGCAAAGGGTGGCTATTTGAAGAATCTCAAATATAAAATATATTTTGATTTGTTTAACACTTTTTTGGTTACTACATGATTCCATATGTGTTATTTCATAGTTTTGATGTCTTCACTATTATTCTACAATAGTAAAAATAAAGAAAAACCCTGGAATGAGTAGGTGTGTCCAAACATTTGACTGGTACTGTATATATACACTATATATATATAAAAGTATGTGTACAATCCTTCAAATTAGTGGATTTGGCTATTTCAGCCACACCCATTGCTTACAGGTGCATAACATCGAGCACACAGCAATGCAATCTTCATAGACAAACATTAACAGTAGAATGGCCTTACTGAAGAGCTCAGAGACACAACGTGGCACCGTCATAGGATGCCACCTTTACAACAAGTCAGTTCGTCAAATTTATGCCCTGCTAGAGCTGCCCCGGTCAACTGTAAGTGCTGTTATTGTGAAGTGGAAACGTCTAGGAGCAACAACGGCTGAGCCGCTAACTGGTAGGCCACAGAAGCTCACAGAACGGGACCGCTGAGTGTTGAAGCACGTAGCATGTAAAAATCATCTGTCCTCGGTTGAAAAACTCACTACGAGTTCCAAACTGCCTCTGGAAGCAACGTCAGCAAAATAACTGTTCGTCGGGAGCTTCATGAAATGGGTTTCCATGGACGAGCAGCCGCACACAAGCCTAAGATCACCATGCACAATGTCAAGTGTCGGCTGGAAAGGTGTAAAGCTCGCTTAGTCCCCTCCTCTACTCCCTGTTCACCCACGACTGCGTGGCCAAGCACGACTCCAACACCATCATTAAGTTTGCCGACAACACCTAGCAGTGTGGTGCCAGGACAACAACCTAGCTGCACCATCAAGAGCATCCTGACTGGTTGCATCACCGCCTGTTATAGCAACTGCTCGGCCTCCAACCGCAAGATGCTATAGAGGGTGGGGCGTACGGCCCAGTAAATCACTGGGGCCAAGCTTCCTGCCAGCCAGGACCTCTATGCCAGGTGAGGTCGAAGGAAGGCCCTAAAAATTGCCAAAAACTCCAGCCACCCTAGTCATAGACTGTTCTCTCTGCTACCGCACGGCAAGCGGTACCGAAGCGCCAAGTCTAGGTCAAAAAAGGCTCCTTAACAGCTTCTACCCCCAAGCCATATGACTGCTGAACAATTAATAAAATGGCTACCCGGACTATTTGCATTGCCCCTCTGCTTTTTTTACGCTGTTGCTACTCGCTGTTTATTATCTATGCATAGTCCCTTTACCCCTACCTAAATCAAATCAAATTGTGTTTCCCACTTGCGCCGAATACAACAGGTGTTATGTAAAAGATAGATAAGTAAAAAATAAAAATAGCAAATAATTAAAGAGCAGCAGTAAAATAAAAGAACAGTAGGGAGGTTATATACAGGGGGTATCGGTACAGAGTCAATGTGCGAGGTAATTACATGTACATATTACCTCAATTACCTCGACTGACCTGTACCCCAGCACATTGACTCTATACCGGTACCCCCTGTATATATAGCCTCGTTATTGTTATTTTATTGTGTTATTTTTATTTATTTATTTACTTTAGTTTATTTAGTAAATATTTTCTTAACTCTTATTTTTCTTAAAACTGCATTGTTGGTTAAGGGCTTGTAAGTAATCATTTCACGGTAAGGTCTATCTATACCTGTTGTTTTGGGCACATGTGACAAATACATTTTGACTTGATTTGGTACCTAGCTAGTAGCTACAGTGTTTATGGTACCTAGGTAGTAGCTACAGTGTTTATGGTACCAAGCTAGTAGATATAGTGTTTATGGTACCTAGGTAGTAGCTACAGTGTTTATGGTACCTAGCTAGTAGCTACAGTGTTTATGGTACCTAGCTAGTAGCTACAGTGTTTATGGTACCTAGCTAGTAGCTACAGTGTTTATGGTACCTAGCTAGTAGCTACAGTGTTTATAGTACCAAGCTAGTAGCTACAGTGTTTATGGTACCTAGCTAGTAGCTACAGTGTTAAGATACAGTGTTTATGGTACCTAGCTAGTAGATATAGTGTTTATGGTACCTAGGTAGTAGCTACAGTGTTTATGTTACCTAGCTAGTAGCTACAATGTTTATGTTACCTAGCTAGTAGCTACAATGTTTATGGTATCTAGCTAGTAGATATAGTGTTTATGGTACCTAGGTAGTAGCTACAGTGTTTATGTTACCTAGCTAGTAGCTACAATGTTTATGGTACCTAGCTAGTAGATATAGTGTTTATGGTACCTAGCTAGTAGCTACAATGTTTATGGTACCTAGCTAGTAGATATAGTGTTTATGGTACCTAGCTAGTAGCTACAATGTTTATGGTACCTAGCTAGTAGATATAGTGTTTATGTTACCTAGCTAGTAGCTACAGTGTTTATGGTACCTAGCTAGTAGCTACAGTGTTTATGGTACCTAGCTAGTAGCTACAGTGTTTATGGTACCTAGCTAGTAGCTACAGTGTTTATGGTACCTAGCTAGTAGATACAGTGTTTATGGTACCTAGCTAGTAGCTACAGTATTTATGGAACCAAGCTAGTACCTACAGTGATAATGATACCTAGCTTGAAGATACAGTGTTTATAGTACCTAACTAGTAGCTATAGTATTTATGGTACCTAGTTAGTAGATACAGTGTTTATGGTACCTAGCTAGTAGATACAGTGTTTATGGTACCTAGCTAGTAGCTACAGTATTAATGATTCCTAGCTGGTAGATACAGCGTTCATGGTACCTTGATAGTAGATACAGTGTTTTTGTTACCTGAGCTAGTATTTACCGTGTTTATGCTACCTAGCTAGTAGCTACAGTGTTTATGGAACTAAGCTTGTACCTACAGTGATAATGATACCTAGCTTGAAGATACACTGTTTATGGTATCGAGCTAGTAGATACTGTGTTTATGTTACCTAGCTAGTAGCTACAATGTCAATGGTACCTAGCTAGTAGCTACAATGTTTATGGTACAGCTAGTAGCTACAGTGTTTATGGTACCTAGCTAGTAGCTACAATGTTTATGGTACCTAGCTAGTAGCTACAATGTTTATGGTACCTAGCTAATAGTTACAGTGTTTATGTTACCTAGCTAGTAGCTACAGTGTTTATGGTACCTAGCTAGTAGCTACAATGTTTATGGTACCTAGCTAATAGTTACAATGTTTATGGTACCTAGCTAGTAGCTACAGTGTTTATGGTGCCTAGATAGAAGCTACAGTGTTTATGGTACCTAGCTAGTAACTAAAGTGTTTATGGTACCTAGCTAGTATATATAGTGTTTATGTTACGTAGCTAGTAGATACAGTGTTTATGGTACCTAGCTAGTAGCTACAGTGTTTATGGCACGTAGCTAGTAGATACAGTGTTTATGGTACCTAGATTTTTTGCTGCAGTGTTTATGGTACCTAGCTAGTAGCTACAGTGTTTGGAAAACAGATGTTACTACACAGTTGGGTGATCTGGAGAGCAGGAGGGTTGCAGAGTGGAAAGATAATGCCATGGTGCATCTCCAATAATGCTGGATGGCCACTTAGTCAACAAGACTCACAGCTTGACAAATTCCGCAGTTTTTCCACATTTTTCCAAACGTCAAATTTCGAAATTGCTCTAAACGTCAAATTTCGACGTGTTTTGGACACACTGGGTTGCTCCTCCTGCTGCTGCACCTCTGGTTGCATCACTGCTATCACCATTGCCTCGCAGCTGGTTAAGTTCAGTCATTCATTCCAAATGGTTAAGTTAAGGGTTAAGGTTTGGAATAGGGTTAAAAAGAAATATTATCAATGAATTATCATCTAGTGCTTGGATTGAACACGCTAACCTCAGAGCCGGTACTCGCGGCTTACGCCCATCCACCATTCCCATCCATAATGCCCTAGCAAAACTCAAGCCTATTTATTTTCTCAATACAAAAGCATTCACAACATCACCCCTGCCACCTGCTCACACCCCTATCTCCAGCGCCCATATCACTCCGCCACTTGGCCTCAAACTGCACCATTTTGCATCTCTCCGTCGCCCACACACTTTGAACATTTAGATAATAAAGCATTGGACCTTTTCATTGTTAACGATGGTGGATTGGTTTCCAGTTTTTAAGCATATGTTTTTTTGAAGATGATTGAAGAGAAAAGTATCGTCCAACCCATCGGGTATCTCACCGCACTCTCGTATGCCATGTCTAGAAATATGCAGACAGACGGATGAAAAGTACATTTATATTGTAATACTTCTGATAGCCAACATTCTAGCTCCGCCTATAACTTTTGGACCGTATAGCATTCCCAGAAGGCAATGGGAGTATTGAGTCACTGTTCGTTTTACACAGAAGACATGACTCTGCCGTTGTGCTGTAGAATTTGTGAATGTTGGCACTTGTGTAATACATTTGATACATTAGTTTATACTGGATTAAGCGTACACTTTCCTTAACTGTACTTTCGTTAGTTCTGTTCCAACATTCCCTCCATCTTGTGCCAATATCAGTTATTTTGAAGTCTTGGTTCCAATAGTTTATATATATTTTTTGAAGAGATTGTCAGTTGGACAGGCTTTCTGCCTACTTGATGTTAACCGTTGTTCCTAGTGGTGGGTTTTGAAGGTACCTCCTGACGTCCTCAGGAAATGGATGGACGTCCAATTTCTAAGCGAATCTTGAGCAACCTGTCTAAAAAAAAGTTATCTCTGCAACTCGTTTGGTCAACTCTGTCTAAAATAGTACCTTCAATAATACCTATTTTCAAATCTCAAATGATATCCGTTCCCCCATGTGATGCTCTACTCTTGACCAGAGCCCTATCAGTACAGACTTGCTCGTTAAAGTATTGCTATTGCGTAGTCATAGTTCAAAAGTAGTGCACAATATAGGAAATAGGGTGCCAATTCAGACGGACCGAAAGACTGCTCAGAGAGGCCAGGCACACTTCTCCCCTCCCCTCCCCTCCCCTCCCCTCCCCTCCCCTCCTCTCCTCTCCTCTCCTCTCCTCTCCTCTCCTCTCCTCTCCTCTCCTCTCCTCTCCTCTCCTCTCCTCTCCTCTCCTCTCCTCTCCTCTCCTCCTCTTAACCAAAGTGTTACCAAAGGGAGAGCAGCAAGGCTCAAAGGTTTGTGAGGGTCTTAGGGACCAAGCCAAATTTCTTCAGCCTCCTGAGGTTGAAGAGGCGCTGTAGCGCATTCTTCACCACACTCTCTTGTGGTTGGACCATTTCAGATTGTCAGTGATGTGTACGCTGAGTAACTTGAAGCTTTTCACCTTCTCCACTGCGGTCCCGTCGATGTTGATAGTGGCGTGCTCCCTCCGCTGATTCCTGAAGTCCACGATCAGTTCCTTCATTTTGTTGATGTTGAGGGATATGTTTTTTTCCTGGCACCACTCCGCAGGGCCCTCACCTCCTCCCTGTAGGCTGTTTTTGTCATTGTTTGTAATCAGGCCTACTATTGTTGTGTCATCAGCAAACTTCTTGATTGAGTTGGAGGCGTGCGTGGCCACGCAGTCATGGGTGAACTGGGAGTACAGGAGGGGGCTGGGCACGCACCCTTTTGGGGCCCCTGTGTTGAGTACAGGGCGGGGTTCAGACCCAGGGCCTCAAGCTTAATGATGAGCTTGGAGGGTACTATGGTGTTGAACGCTGAGCTATAGTCAATGAACAGCATTCTTACATAAGTATTCCTCTTATCCAGATGGGATAGCGCAGTGAGCAGTGTGATGGCGATTGCATCGTCTGTGGATCTATTGGGGCGGTAAGCAAATTGAAGTGGGTCTAAGGTGACAGGTAAGGTAGAGGTGATATGATCCTTGACTAGCCTCTCAAAGCACTTCATGATGACAGAAGTGAGTGCTAAGGGGCAATAGTCATTTAGTTCAGTTACCTTTGCTTTCTTGGGTACAGGAACAATGCTGGACATATTGAAGCAAGTGGGGACAACAGACTGGGATAGGGAGAGATTGAATATGTCCGAAAACACACACAGTCTGCGCATTCACACACACACAGTCTGCACATTCACTGAGGACACGGCTAGGGATGCTGTCTGGGCCGGCAGCCTTGCGTGTGTGTGTGGTTCTCTCTGTTCCAGCCTGATCCAGCCTGCTCCAGCCTGCTCCAGCCAGCTCCAGCCTGTTCCAGCCTGTTTCAGCCTGTTCCAGCCTGCTCCAGCCTGCTCCAGCCTGTTCCAGCATGCTCCAGCCTGTTCCAGCCTGCTCCAGCCTGCTCCAGCCTGCTCCAGCCTGCTCCAGCCTGTTCCAGCCTGCTCCAGCCTGCTCCAGCCTGCTCCAGCCTGTTCCAGCCTGCTCCAGCCTGTTCCAGCCTGTTCCAGCCTGTTCCAGCCTGCTCCAGCCTGTTCCAGCCTGCTCCAGCCTGTTCCAGCCTGTTCCAGCCTGCTCCAGCCTGCTCCAGCCTGTTCCTGCCTGCTCCAGCCTGTTCCAGCCTGAACCAGCCTGCTACAGCCTGTTCCAGCCTGTTCCAGCCTGCTCCAGCCTGTTCCAGCCTGTTCCAGCCTGCTCCAGCCTGTTCCAGCCTGCTCCAGCCTGTTCCAGCCTGTTCCAGCCTGCTCAAGCCTGCTCCAGCCTGTTCCAGCCTGCTCCAGCCTGTTCCAGCCTGAACCAGCCTGCTCCAGCCTGCTCCAGCCTGTTCCAGCCTGCTCCAGCCTGTTCCAGCCTGTTCCAGCCTGCTCCAGCCTGCTCCAGCCTGTTCCTGCCTGCTCCAGCCTGTTCCAGCCTGAACCAGCCTGCTACAGCCTGTTCCAGCCTGTTCCAGCCTGCTCCAGCCTGTTCCAGCCTGTTCCAGCCTGCTCCAGCCTGTTCCAGCCTGCTCCAGCCTGTTCCAGCCTGTTCCAGCCTGCTCCAGCCTGCTCCAGCCTGTTCCAGCCTGCTCCAGCCTGTTCCAGCCTGAACCAGCCTGCTCCAGCCTGTTCCAGCCTGCTCCAGCCTGCTCCAGCCTGCTCCAGCCTGTTCCAGCCTGCTCCAGCCTGTTCCAGCCTGAACCAGCCTGCTGTAGTATGTGTGTAGGATGTGTTAAGTCCCCTGGGGGGTTTTGTCTGGTCCAACTCTCCCTGTCTCTTACCAATAGATGGTGTTAAACCTTCAGGGTCCACATCTAATGGACAGGTATACTGACAACAAGGATATTAGAAGAGGCTATTCGAAAGGCTATTCCCTCTGCCTCTCACAGCTGTTGAGTATTAAAGACGCATCCACACACTCGCACACACACACACACGCACACACACACACACACACACACACACACACACACACACACACACACACACACACACACACACACACACACACAGTCTTGTTTTACTAACCTTGTGGACACACAATGTATTCCCATTCAAAATCCTATTTTCCCAAACCCTAATCTTAACCCTAACCTTAACCCTAAACCTAACACTAATTCCTAACCTTAAACCTAACATTTAACCCCCTAATCCTAATTTTAACCCTAACACTAATTCGATCCCTAACCCTATACCCCCTATAAACAGCCATTTTCCTTGTAGGGACTGGCAAAATGTCCCCAGTTGGTTGAATTTTTAATATTATATATTCTTGTGTGGACTTCTCGGTCCCCACAAGTATACTTAAACATGTCCACACACACACACACACACAAACGGACCCACACACACCGACGGACACGATATTCCCTCTCAAGTCATTGAGGACCAAAGGTAAAGGTTGTAAGGTTATAAGGGTTGTACTCAGAGAAAGACAAATAAAGACAAACAAAGCACTGTCATGGTAATCAGGAAGTATGGGAATTATGTATTGAATATATGGAATGCATGAATGGAGCTCCGTTAATATTCTGTCTGATTAAATAATAGTGCAGCTGCAAGCCATACAGTCAGTCAGACTCGCTCTATGTTTTCTTCGTTGGTTATTCAAAACTGTTGAGCATTTGACATTTGACGTAAAACAAAAACATACATCCAAAACCAGCTCCTACAGTTGGTGTTTACCAGTCCTATATTATCCTCCCTATATTATCCTCCTATATTATCCTCCCTATATTATCCTCCTATGTTATCCTCCTATATTATCCTCCTATATTATCCTCCTTATATTATCCTCCTATATTATCCTCCTATATTATCCTCCCTATATTATCCTCCTATATTATCCTCCCTGTATTATCCTCCTATATTATCCTCCTATAGTATCCTCCCTATATTATCCTCCAATATTATCCTCCTATATTATCCTCCTATATTATCCTCCCTATATTATCCTCCATATATTATCCTCCTATATTATCCTCCCTATATTATCCTCCTATATTATCCTCCCTATATTATCCTCCCATATTAATCTCCCTATATTATCCTCCTATATTATCCTCCTATATTATCCTCCCTATATTATCCTCCTATATTATCCTCCCTATATTATCCTCCCTATATTATCCTCCTATATTATCCTCCCTATAATATCCTCCAATATTATCCTCCTATATTATCCTCCTATATTATCCTCCTATATTATCCTCCTATATTATCCTCCTATATTATCCTCCTATATTATCCTCTGAAATGATCCTCTTATATTATCCTCTGATAATATCCTCTTATATTATCCTCTGATATTATCCTCCTATATTATCCTCCTATATTATCCTCCCTATATTATCCACCTATATTATCCTCCTATATTATCCTCCTATATTATCCTCCCTTTATTATCCTCCCTATATTATCCTCCTTATATTATCCTCCTATATTATCCTCCTATATTATCCTCCTATATTATCCTCCCTATATTATCCTCCCTATGTTATCCTCTGATATTATCCTCCTATATTATCCTCCTATATTATCCCCTATATTATCCTCCCTATATTATCCTCCCTATATTATCCACCTATATTTTCCTCCTATATTATCCTCCCTATATTATCCTCCTTATATTATCCTCCTATATTATCCTCCTATATTATCCTCCTATATTATCCTCCCTATATTATCCTCCTATATTATCCTCCTATATTATCCTCCTATGATATCCTCCATATATTATCCTCCCTATATTATCCTCCCTATATTATCCTCCTATATTATCCTCCTATATTATCCTCCTATATTATCCTTCTATATTATCCCCTATATTATCCTCCCTATATTATCCTCCATATATTATCCTCCTATATTATCCTCCTATATTATCATCCAATATTATCCTCTTATATTATCATCCTATATTATCCTCCTATAGTATCCCCTATATTATCCTCCATATATTATCCTCCTATATTATCCTCCCTATATTATCCTCCCTATATTATCCACCTATATTATCCTCCTATATTATCCTCCTATATTATCCTCCTATATTATCCTCCCTACATTATCCTTCTATATTATCATCCTATGATATCCTCCCTATATTATCCTCCCTATATAATCCTCCCTATATTATCCTCGTATATTATCCTCCTATATTATCATCCTATATTATCCTTCTATATTATCCCCTGTATTATCCTCCCTATATTATCCTCCATATATTATCCTCCTATATTATCCTCCCTACATTATCCTCCTATATTATCCTCCTATATTATCATCCTATATTATCCTCCTATATTATCCTCCTATATTATCCCCTATATTATCCTCCCTATATTATCCTCCATATATTATCCTCCTATATTATCCTCCCTATATTATCCTCCTATATTATCCTCCTATATTATCATTCTATATTATCCTCATATATTATCCCCTATATTATCCTCCTATATTATCCTCCCTATATTATCCTCCCTATATTATCCTCCTATATTATCATCCTATATTATCATTCTATATTATCCCCTATATTATCCTCCCTATATTATCCTGCTATTTTATCCTCCATATATTATCCTCCTATATTATCCTCCCTATGTTATCCTCCTATATTATCCTCCTATATTATCATCCTATATTATCCTCTTAAATTATCATCCTATATTATCCTCCTATATTATCCTCCTATATTATCCTCCATATATTATCCTCCTATATTATCCTCCCTATATTATCCTCCTATATTATCCTCCTATATTATCATCCTATTTTATCCTCTTATATTATCATCCTATATTATCCTCCTATATTATCCTCCCTATATTATCCTCCTATATTATCCTCCTATATTATCATTCTATATTATCCTCATATATTATCCCCTTTATTATCCTCCTATATTATCCTCCCTATATTATCCTCCCTATATTATCCTCCTATATTATCATCCTATATTATCTTTCTATATTATCCTATATTATCCTCCCTATATTATCCTATATTATCCTGCTATTTTATCCTCCATATATTATCCTCCTATATTATCCTCCCTATGTTATCCTCCTATATTATCCTCCTATATTATCATCCTATATTATCCTCTTAAATTATCATCCTATATTATCCTCCTATATTATCCTCCTATATTGTCCTCCATATATTATCCTCCTATATTATCCTCCCTATATTATCCTCCTATATTATCATCCTATTTTATCCTCTTATATTATCATCCTATATTATCCTCCTATATTATCCTCCCTATATTATCCTCCTATATTATCCTCCTATATTATCCTCCCTATATTATCCTCCCTATATTATCCTCCCTATATTATCATCCTAACCCATGTATTAGCACTATATTGTGCTCCTATATTATTCTCCCTATATTTTCCCTTTATCATCCTCCCTATATTAGAATATATTATTATCCCTATATTATTCTCCATATACTATATTATCCTACCCATATTATCCAAACATATTATCTCCTATATTATCCCCTAAAATATCCTCCCTATATTTTCCTCCCTATATTATCCTCCCTATATTTTCCTCCCTATATTACCCCTATATTATCCTCCTATATTATCCTCCCTATTTTATCCTCCTATATTATCCTCCCTATATTACCCACCCTATATTATCCTCCTATATTATCCTCCCTATATTATCCTCCTATATTATTCTCCTATATTATCCCCCCTATATTTCCCTCCCTATATTACCCCTATATTATCCTCCCTATTTTATCCTCCCTATATTACCCCTATATTATCCTCCCTATATTATCCTCCTATATTATCCGCCCTGTATTATCCTCCATATATTATCCTCCCTATATTATCCTCCTGTATTATACTCCCTATATTATCCTTCTATATTTTCTTCCTATATTATCCTCCTATGTTATCCTCCTATATTATCCTCCTATATTATCCTCTTATATTATCCTCCTATATTATCCTCCTATATTATCCCCTATATTATCCTCCTATATTATCCTCCTATATTATCCTCCCTATATTATCCTCCTATAGTATCTTCCTATATTATCCTCCTATATTATCCTCCTATATTATCCTCCTATATTATCCTCCTATATTATCCCCTATATTATCCTCCTATATTATCCTCTGATATTATCCTCCATATATTATCCTCCTATATTATCCTCCTATATTATCCCCTATATTATCCTTCTATATTATCCTCCTATATTATCCTCCTATATTATCCTCCTATATTATCCTCCTATATTATTTCCTATATTATCCTCCTATATTATCCTCTGATATTATCCTCCCTATATTATCATCCTAACCCATGTATTAGCACTATATTGTGCTCCTATATTATTCTCCCTATATTTTCCCTTTATCATCCTCCCTATATTAGAATATATTATTATCCCTATATTATTCTCCATATACTATATTATCCTACCCATATTATCCAAACATATTATCTCCTATATTATCCCCTAAAATATCCTCCCTATATTTTCCTCCCTATATTATCCTCCCTATATATTCTTCCCTATATTACCCCTATATTATCCTCCTATATTATCCTCCCTATTTTATCCTCCTATATTACCCACCCTATATTATCCTCCTATATTATCCTCCCTATATTATCCTCCTATATTATTCTCCTATATTATCCCCCCTATATTTCCCTCCCTATATTACCCCTATATTATCCTCCCTATTTTATCCGCCCTATATTACCCCTATATTATCCTCCCTATATTATCCTCCTATATTATCCTCCCTATATTATCCTCCATATATTATCCTCCCTATATTATCCTCCTATATTATACTCCCTATATTATCCTTCTATATTTTCTTCCTATATTATCCTCCTATGTTATCCTCCTATATTATCCTCCTATATTATCCTCTTATATTATCCTCCTATATTATCCTCCTATATTATCCCCTATATTATCCTCCTATATTATCCTCCTATATTATCCTCCCTATATCATCCTCCTATAGTATCTTCCTATATTATCCTCCTATATTATCCTCCTATATTATCCTCCTATATTATCCTCCTATATTATCCCCTATATTATCCTCCTATATTATCCTCCTATATTATCCTCCCTATATTATCCTCCTATAGTATCTTCCTATATTATCCTCCTATATTATCCTCCTATATTATCCTCCTATATTATCCTCCTATATTATCCCCTATATTATCCTCCTATATTATCCTCTGATATTATCCTCCATATATTATCCTCCTATATTATCCTCCTATATTATCCCCTATATTATCCTTCTATATTATCCTCCTATATTATCCTCCTATATTATCCTCCTATATTATCCTCCTATATTATTTCCTATATTATCCTCCTATATTATCCTCTGATATTATCCTCCCTATATTATCATCCTAACCCATGTATTTGCACTATATTGTGCTCCTATATTATTCTCCCTATATTTTCCCTTTATCATCCTCCCTATATTAGAATATATTATTATCCCTATATTATTCTCCATATACTATATTATCCTACCCATATTATCCTAACATATTATCTCCTATATTATCCCCTAAAATATCCTCCCTATATTTTCCTCCCTATATTATCCTCCCTATATATTCTTCCCTATATTACCCCTATATTATCCTCCTATATTATCCTCCCTATTTTATCCTCCTATATTATCCTCCCTATATTACCCACCCTATATTATCCTCCTATATTATCCTCCCTATATTATCCTCCTATATTATTCTCCTATATTATCCCCCCTATATTTCCCTCCCTATATTACCCCTATATTATCCTCCCTATTTTATCCTCCCTATATTACCCCTATATTATCCTCCCTATATTATCCTCCTATATTATCCTCCCTATATTATCCTCCATATATTATCCTCCCTATATTATCCTCCTATATTATACTCCCTATATTATCCTTCTATATTTTCTTCCTATATTATCCTCCTATGTTATCCTCCTATATTATCCTCCTATATTATCCTCTTATATTATCCTCCTATATTATCCTCCTATATTATCCCCTAAATTATCCTCCTATATTATCCTCCTATATTATCCTCCCTATATTATCCTCCTATAGTATCTTCCTATATTATCCTCCTATATTATCCTCCTATATTATCCTCCTATATTATCCTCCTATATTATCCCCTATATTATCCTCCTATATTATCCTCTGATATTATCCTCCATATATTATCCTCCTATATTATCCTCCTATATTATCCCCTATATTATCCTTCTATATTATCCTCCTATATTATCCTCCTATATTATCCTCCTATATTATTTCCTATATTATCCTCCTATATTATCCTCTGATATTATCCTCCATATATTATCCTCCTATATTATCCCCTATATTATCCTCCTATATTATCCTCCTATATTATCCTCTGATATTATCCTCCATATATTATCCTCCTATATTATCTTCCTATATTATCCTCCTATATTATCCTCCTATATTATCTTCCTATATTATCCTCCTATATTATCCTCCTATATTATCCTCCTATATTATCCTCCTATATTATCCTCTGATATTATCCTCCATATTGTCACGATCGTCGTTAAGAGAGGAGGACCAAGGCGCAGCGTTGAATGCGAACATATTTATTTAGATAATGATCACACAAACAAAATCGAAAACGTGACGTCCCTGGTTACATACACGAACCAACACAGATCAAGAAACCACAATGAATGAATGCCTAACGGCTACCTAAGTATGACTCCCAATCAGAGACAACGAGCTACAGCCGTCTCTGATTGGGAGCCACCCTGGCCAACATAGATATACAACAACTAGAACCAACACACATGAAAACTCACACCCTGGCTCAACATACTAGAGTCCCCAGAGCCAGGGCGTGACAGTACCCCCCCCTAAAGGCGCGGACTCCGACCGCGCCAACCAAATACCACAGGGGAGGGACCGGGTGGGCACTCCGCCTTGGCGGCGGATCCGGCTCCGGGCATGATCCCCACTCGCTCTCTAACCCCCCAAAGTACCCCTGGTCCGGTCTGGCCCTGCTGACCGGAGCTGGACTGCACACTGGTGGAGCGGATTGCTCTAGCTCCGGCGTGAAGCAGCTGACCCGTGCTGAACCAGGCACCAGTGGAACAGGCACGGGCTGTGCCGGACTGACAACGCACACCACTGGCTTGGTTTTGTTAGCAGGAACGGCCCGAGCCGGGCTGACGAAACGCACCCCTGACTTGGTGCGGGGAGCAGGAGCGGGCCGAACCGGGCTGACTAAGCGCACCACTGACTTGGTGCGGGGAGCAGGAACGGGCCGAGCCGGGCTGACGAAGCGCACCACTGACTTGGTGCGGGGAGCAGGAACGGGCCGAGCCGGGCTGACGAAGCGCACCACTGACTTGGTGCGGGGAGCAGGAACGGGCCGAGCCGTACTGGGGACACACACCACTGGTCCTACGCAGGGATCTGGAATGGGCCGGACCGGACTGGTAACACACCCCAGTACCTCTCGCCGTGCCTCTACACCTTCTATCCCCTCTTCGACCAGTGGCCCCCGTAACCTGGCGGCCTCCTCTGCCAACCCGCTGGACCGCTCTGCCGCGGTCTCCTGCTGGCCCGTCGTCCACGGCGTTAGCCCCCCCCTAAAAATGTTCTGGGCGTCTCTCCTACCCGTGGACCAGGTCTCCATGTCCCTCGCCAGCCTTTCGCCCTTCTGCTTCCATGTCAAGCCCTTCTCCTCCTCTCCCAGCTTGACCCAGTCGAGGAGGTGAAGGAGATCTGCTAGAGATCTCCCTGGCGATGGCTCCTGGACACGCTGCTTGGTCCAGCCTTGGTGGTTTCTTCTGTCACGATCGTCGTTAAGAGTGGAGGACCAAGGCGCAGCGTTGAATGCGAACATATTTATTTAGATAATGATCACATGAACAAAAACGAAAACGTGATGTCCCTGGTTACATACACGAACCAACACGGAACAAGAAACCACAATGAATGAATGCCTAACGGCTACCTAAGTATGACTCCCAATCAGAGACAACGAGCTACAGCCGTCTCTGATTGGGAGCCACCCTGG
>CM062482.1:5401935-5581935 GCA_031479575.1 Coregonus ussuriensis | reverse complement strand
TTTAGTACCGGGGGAATAGTTAGTATGGGGGAATAGTTTAGTACTGGGGGAATAGTTTAGTATGGGGGGAATAGTTTAGTACTGGGGGAATAGTTTAGTACTGGGGGGAATAGTTTAGTACTGGGGGAATAGTTTAGTACTGGGGGAATAGTTTAGTATGGGGGGAATAGTTTAGTACTGGGGGAATAGTTTAGTACGGGGGGAATAGTTTAGTACTGGGGGAATAGTTTAGTACTGGGGGAATAGTTTAGTATGGGGGGAATAGTTTAGTATGGGGGAATAGTTTAGTACTGGGGGGAATAGTTTAGTATGGGGGGAATAGTTTAGTACTGGGGGAATAGTTTAGTATGGGGGGAATAGTTTAGTACTGGGGGAATAGTTTAGTACTGGGGGAATAGTTTAGTACTGGGGGAATAGTTTAGTACTGGGGGGAATAGTTTAGTACTGGGGGGAATAGTTTAGTACTGGGGGAATAGTTTAGTACTGGGGGAATAGTTTAGTATGGGGGAATAGTTTAGTACTGGGGGAATAGTTTAGTACTGGGGGAATAGTTTAGTACTGGGGGGAATAGTTTAGTACTGGGGGGAATAGTTTAGTACTGGGGGAATAGTTTAGTACTGGGGGGAATAGTTTAGTACTGGGGGAATAGTTTAGTATGGGGGGAATAGTTTAGTACTGGGGGAATAGTTTAGTACTGGGGGGAATAGTTTAGTATGGGGGGAATAGTTTAGTACTGGGGGAATAGTTTAGTATGGGGGAATAGTTTAGTACTGGGGGAATAGTTTAGTACTGGGGGGAATAGTTTAGTACTGGGGGGAATAGTTTAGTACTGGGGGAATAGTTTAGTACTGGGGGGAATAGTTTAGTACTGGGGGGAATAGTTTAGTACTGGGGGAATAGTTTAGTACTGGGGGAATAGTTTAGTACTGGGGGAATAGTTTAGTATGGGGGGAATAGTTTAGTATGGGGGAATAGTTTAGTACTGGGGGGAATAGTTTAGTACTGGGGGAATAGTTTAGTACGGGGGGAATAGTTTAGTATGGGGGAAATAGTTTAGTACAGGGGAATAGTTTAGTACTGGGGGAATAGTTTAGTATGGGGGAATAGTTTAGCATGGGGGGAATAGTATAGTACGGGGGAATAGTTTAGTACTGGGGGGAATAGTTTAGTACGGGGGGAATAGTTTAGTACTGGAGGAATAGTTTAGTACTGGGGGAAGAGTTTAGTACTGGGGGAATAGTTTAGTATGGGGGGAATAGTTTAGTACTGGGGGAATAGTTTAGTACGGGGGGAATAGTTTAGTACTGGGGGAATAGTTTAGTACTGGGGGGAATAGTTTAGTATGGGGGAATAGTTTAGTACGGGGGGAATAGTTTAGTACTGGGGGAATAGTTCAGTATGGGGGGATTAGTTTAGCATGGGGGGAATAGTTTAGTATGGGGGAATAGTTTAGTACTGGTGGAATAGTTTAGTACGGGGGAATAGTTTAGTACTGGGGGAATAGTTTAGTATGGGGGGAATAGTTTAGTACTGGGGGGAATAGTTTAGTACTGGGGGAATAGTTTAGTATGGGGGAATAGTTTTGCATGGGGGGAATAGTTTAGTATGGGGGGAATAGTTTAGTACTGGGGGGAATAGTTTAGTACTGGGGGAATAGTTTAGTACTGGGGGAATAGTTTAGTATGGGGGGAATAATTTAGCACTGGGGGGAATAGTTTAGTATGGGGGAATAGTTTAGTTCTGGGGGGAATATTTTAGTACTGGGGGGAATAGTTTAGTACGGGGGGAATAGTTTAGTTCTGGGGGGAATAGTTTAGTACGGGGGGAATAGTTTAGTATGGGGGAATAGTTTAGTACTGGGGGGAATAGTTTAGTACGGGGGGAATAGTTTAGTATGGGGGAATAGTTTAGTATGGGGGAATAGTTTAGTACAGGGGGAATAGTTTAGTATGGGGGGAATAGTTTAGTACCGGGGGAATAGTTTAGTATGGGGGAATAGTTTAGTACTGGGGGAATAGTTTAGTACTGGGGGAATAGTTTAGTATGGGGGGAATAGTTTAGTATGGGGGGAATAGTTTAGTACTGGGGGAATAGTTTAGTACTGGGGGGGAATAGTTTAGTACTGGGGGAATAATTTAGTACTGGGGGAATAGTTTAGTATGGGGGGAATAGTTTAGTACTGGGGGAATAGTTTAGTACGGGGGGAATAGTTTAGTACTGGGGGAATAGTTTAGTACTGGGGGAATAGTTTAGTATGGGGGGAATAGTTTAGTACTGGGGGAATAGTTTAGTACTGGGGAATAGTTTAGTACTGGGGGAATAGTTTAGTACTGGGGAATAGTTTAGTACTGGGGGAATAGTTTAGTACGTGGGGAATAGTTTAGTACTGGGGGAATAGTTTAGTACTGGGGGGAATAGTTTAGTATGGGGGAATAGTTTAGTACTGGGGGAATAGTTTAGTACTGGGGAATACTTTACTACTGGGGGAATAGTTTAGTACTGGGGAATAGTTTAGTACGGGGGGAATAGTTTAGTACTGGGGGAATAGTTTAGTATGGGGGGAATAGTTTAGTACTGGGGGGAATAGTTTAGTACTGGGGGAATAGTTTAGTATGGGGGAATAGTTTTGCATGGGGGGAATAGTTTAGTATGGGGGGAATAGTTTAGTATGGGGGGAATAGTTTAGTACTGGGGGAATAGTTTAGTACTGGGGGAATAGTTTAGCATGGGGGGAATAGTTTAGCACTGGGGGAATAGTTTAGTATGGGGGAATAGTTTAGTTCTGGGGGGAATAGTTTAGTACTGGGGGAATAGTTTAGTACGGAGGGAATAGTTTAGTACGGGGGGAATAGTTTAGTATGGGGGAAATAGTTTAGTACAGGGGAATAGTTTAGTACTGGGGGAATAGTTTAGTATGGGGGAATAGTTTAGCATGGGGGGAATAGTATAGTACGGGGGAATAGTTTAGTACTGGGGGGAATAGTTTAGTACGGGGGGAATAGTTTAGTACTGGAGGAATAGTTTAGTACTGGGGGAAGAGTTTAGTACTGGGGGAATAGTTTAGTATGGGGGGAATAGTTTAGTACTGGGGGAATAGTTTAGTACGGGGGGAATAGTTTAGTACTGGGGGAATAGTTTAGTACTGGGGGAATAGTTTAGTATGGGGGAATAGTTTAGTACGGGGGGAATAGTTTAGTACTGGGGGAATAGTTTAGTACTGGGGGAATAGTTCAGTATGGGGGGAATAGTTTAGCATGGGGGGAATAGTTTAGTATGGGGGAATAGTTTAGTACTGGTGGAATAGTTTAGTACTGGGGGAATAGTTTAGTACTGGGGGGAATAGTTTAGTACGGGGGGAATAGTTTAGTATGGGGGAATAGTTTAGTACTGGGGGGAATAGTTTAGTACGGGGGGAATAGTTTAGTACTGGGGGAATAGTTTAGTACTGGGGGAATAGTTTAGTACTGGGGGAATAGTTTAGTACTGGGGGAATAGTTTAGTACTGGGGGAATAGTTTAGTACTGGGGGAATAGTTTAGTATGGGGGAATAGTTTAGTACTGGGGGAATAGTTTAGTACTGGGGGAATAGTTTAGTACTGGGGGAATAGTTTAGTACTGGGGGAATAGTTTAGTACTGGGGGAATAGTTTAGTACTGGGGGGGAATAGTTTAGTACTGGGGGAATAGTTTAGTACTGGGGGAATAGTTTAGTATGGGGGGAATAGTTTAGTACTGGGGGAATAGTTTAGTACTGGGGGAATAGTTTAGTACTGGGGGGAATAGTTTAGTACTGGGGGGAATAGTTTAGTATGGGGGGAATAGTTTAGTACTGGGGGAATAGTTTAGTACTGGGGGAATAGTTTAGTACTGGGGGAATAGTTTAGTACTGGGGGAATAGTTTAGTACTGGGGGAATAGTTTAGTACTGGGGGAATAGTTTAGTACTGGGGGAATAGTTTAGTACTGGGGGGAATAGTTTAGTACTGGGGGAATAGTTTAGTACTGGGGGAATAGTTTAGTACTGGGGGAATAGTTTAGTACTGGGGGGAATAGTTTAGTACTGGGGGAATAGTTTAGTACGGGGGAATAGTTTAGTACTGGGGAATAGTTTAGTACTGGGGGAATAGTTTAGTACTGGGGGAATAGTTTAGTATGGGGGGAATAGTTTAGTACTGGGGGAATAGTTTAGTACTGGGGGGAATAGTTTAGTACTGGGGGAATAGTTTAGTACTGGGGGGAATAGTTTAGTATGGGGGAATAGTTTAGTACTGGGGGAATAGTTTAGTACTGGGGGAATAGTTTAGTACTGGGGGAATAGTTTAGTACTGGGGGAATAGTTTAGTATGGGGGGAATAGTTTAGTACTGGTGGAATAGTTTAGTATGGGGGAATAGTTTAGTACTGGGGGAATAGTTTAGTATGGGGGGAATAGTTTAGTACTGGGGGAATAGTTTAGTATGGGGGAATAGTTTTGCATGGGGGGAATAGTTTAGTATGGGGGGAATAGTTTAGTATGGGGGGAGTAGTTTAGTACTGGGGGAATAGTTTAGTACTGGGGGAATAGTTTAGCATGGGGGGAATAGTTTAGCACTGGGGGGAATAGTTTAGTATGGGGGAATAGTTTAGTTCTGGGGGGAATATTTTAGTACTGGGGGGAATAGTTTAGTACGGGGGGAATAGTTTAGTTCTGGGGGGAATAGTTTAGTACGGGGGGAATAGTTTAGTATGGGGGAATAGTTTAGTACTGGGGGGAATAGTTTAGTACGGGGGGAATAGTTTAGTATGGGGGAATAGTTTAGTATGGGGGAATAGTTTAGTACAGGGGGGAATAGTTTAGTATGGGGGGAATAGTTTAGTACCGGGGGAATAGTTTAGTATGGGGGAATAGTTTAGTACTGGGGGAATAGTTTAGTACTGGGGGAATAGTTTAGTATGGGGGGAATAGTTTAGTATGGGGGGAATAGTTTAGTACTGGGGGAATAGTTTAGTACTGGGGGAATAATTTAGTACTGGGGGAATAGTTTAGTATGGGGGGAATAGTTTAGTACTGGGGGAATAGTTTAGTACGGGGGGAATAGTTTAGTACTGGGGGAATAGTTTAGTACTGGGGGAATAGTTTAGTACGGGGGAATAGTTTAGTACTGGGGGAATAGTTTAGTATGGGGGGAATAGTTTAGTACTGGGGGAATAGTTTAGTATGGGGGAATAGTTTTGCATGGGGGGAATAGTTTAGTATGGGGGGAATAGTTTAGTATGGGGGGAATAGTTTAGTACTGTGGGAATAGTTTAGTACTGGGGGAATAGTTTAGCATGGGGGGAATAGTTTAGCACTGGGGGGAATAGTTTAGTATGGGGGAATAGTTTAGTTCTGGGGGGAATATTTTAGTACTGGGGGGAATAGTTTAGTACGAAGGGAATAGTTTAGTTCTGGGGGGAATAGTTTAGTACGGGGGGAATAGTTTAGTATGGGGGAATAGTTTAGTACTGGGGGGAATAGTTTAGTACGGGAGGAATAGTTTAGTATGGGGGAATAGTTTAGTATGGGGGAATAGTTTAGTACAGGGGGGAATAGTTTAGTATGGGGGGAATAGTTTAGTACCGGGGGAATAGTTTAGTATGGGGGAATAGTTTAGTACTGGGGGAATAGTTTAGTACTGGGGGAATAGTTTAGTATGGGGGGAATAGTTTAGTATGGGGGAATAGTTTAGTACTGGGGGAATAGTTTAGTACTGGGGGGGAATAGTTTAGTACTGGGGGAATAATTTAGTACTGGGGGAATAGTTTAGTATGGGGGAATAGTTTAGTACTGGGGGAATAGTTTAGTACTGGGGGAATAGTTTAGCATGGGGGGAATAGTTTAGCACTGGGGGAATAGTTTAGTATGGGGGAATAGTTTAGTTCTGGGGGGAATAGTTTAGTACTGGGGGGAATAGTTTAGTACTGAGGGAATAGTTTAGTACGGGGGGAATAGTTTAGTATGGGGGAAATAGTTTAGTACAGGGGAATAGTTTAGTACTGGGGGAATAGTTTAGTATGGGGGAATAGTTTAGCATGGGGGGAATAGTATAGTACGGGGGAATAGTTTAGTACTGGGGGGAATAGTTTAGTACTGGGGGAATAGTTTAGTACTGGGGGGAATAGTTTAGTATGGGGGGAATAGTTTAGTATGGGGGGAATAGTTTAGTACTGGGGGAATAGTTTAGTACTGGGGGAATAATTTAGTACTGGGGGAATAGTTTAGTATGGGGGGAATAGTTTAGTACTGGTGGAATAGTTTAGTATGGGGGAATAGTTTAGTACTGGGGGAATAGTTTAGTATGGGGGGAATAGTTTAGTACTGGGGGAATAGTTTAGTATGGGGGAATAGTTTTGCATGGGGGGAATAGTTTAGTATGGGGGGAATAGTTTAGTATGGGGGGAGTAGTTTAGTACTGGGGGAATAGTTTAGTACTGGGGGAATAGTTTAGCATGGGGGGAATAGTTTAGCACTGGGGGGAATAGTTTAGTATGGGGGAATAGTTTAGTTCTGGGGGGAATATTTTAGTACTGGGGGGAATAGTTTAGTACGGGGGGAATAGTTTAGTTCTGGGGGGAATAGTTTAGTACGGGGGGAATAGTTTAGTATGGGGGAATAGTTTAGTACTGGGGGGAATAGTTTAGTACGGGGGGAATAGTTTAGTATGGGGGAATAGTTTAGTATGGGGGAATAGTTTAGTACAGGGGGGAATAGTTTAGTATGGGGGGAATAGTTTAGTACCGGGGGAATAGTTTAGTATGGGGGAATAGTTTAGTACTGGGGGAATAGTTTAGTACTGGGGGAATAGTTTAGTATGGGGGGAATAGTTTAGTATGGGGGGAATAGTTTAGTACTGGGGGAATAGTTTAGTACTGGGGGAATAATTTAGTACTGGGGGAATAGTTTAGTATGGGGGGAATAGTTTAGTACTGGGGGAATAGTTTAGTACGGGGGGAATAGTTTAGTACTGGGGGAATAGTTTAGTACTGGGGGAATAGTTTAGTACGGGGGAATAGTTTAGTACTGGGGGAATAGTTTAGTATGGGGGGAATAGTTTAGTACTGGGGGAATAGTTTAGTATGGGGGAATAGTTTTGCATGGGGGGAATAGTTTAGTATGGGGGGAATAGTTTAGTATGGGGGGAATAGTTTAGTACTGTGGGAATAGTTTAGTACTGGGGGAATAGTTTAGCATGGGGGGAATAGTTTAGCACTGGGGGGAATAGTTTAGTATGGGGGAATAGTTTAGTTCTGGGGGGAATATTTTAGTACTGGGGGGAATAGTTTAGTACGAAGGGAATAGTTTAGTTCTGGGGGGAATAGTTTAGTACGGGGGGAATAGTTTAGTATGGGGGAATAGTTTAGTACTGGGGGGAATAGTTTAGTACGGGAGGAATAGTTTAGTATGGGGGAATAGTTTAGTATGGGGGAATAGTTTAGTACAGGGGGGAATAGTTTAGTATGGGGGGAATAGTTTAGTACCGGGGGAATAGTTTAGTATGGGGGAATAGTTTAGTACTGGGGGAATAGTTTAGTACTGGGGGAATAGTTTAGTATGGGGGGAATAGTTTAGTATGGGGGAATAGTTTAGTACTGGGGGAATAGTTTAGTACTGGGGGGAATAGTTTAGTACTGGGGGAATAATTTAGTACTGGGGGAATAGTTTAGTATGGGGGAATAGTTTAGTACTGGGGGGAATAGTTTAGTACTGGGGGAATAGTTTAGTACGGGGGGAATAGTTTAGTATGGGGGAAATAGTTTAGTACAGGGGAATTATTTAGTACTGGGGGAATAGTTTAGTATGGGGGAATAGTTTAGCATGGGGGGAATAGTATAGTAAGGGGGAATAGTTTAGTACTGGGGGAAATAGTTTAGTACAGGGGAATAGTTTAGTACTGGGGGAATAGTTTAGTATGGGGGAATAGTTTAGCATGGGGGCAATAGTATAGTAAGGGGGAATAGTTTAGTACTGGGGGGAATAGTTTAGTACGGGGGGAATAGTTTAGTACTGGGGGAATAGTTTAGTACTGGGGGAAGAGTTTAGTACTGGGGGAATAGTTTAGTATGGGGGGAATAGTTTAGTACTGGGGGAATAGTTTAGTACTGGGGGAATAGTTTAGTACGGGGGAATAGTTTAGTACTGGGGAATAGTTTAGTACTGGGGGGAATAGTTTAGTATGGGGGAATAGTTTAGTACGGGGGGAATAGTTTAGTACTGGGGGGATTAGTTTAGCAAGGGGGGAATAGTTTAGTATGGGGGAATAGTTTAGTACTGGTGGAATAGTTTAGTACGGGGGAATAGTTTAGTACTGGGGGAATAGTTTAGTATGGGGGAATAGTTTAGTACGGGGGGAATAGTTTAGTACTGGGGGAATAGTTTAGTATGGGGGAATAGTTTTGCATGGGGGGAATAGTTTAGTATGGGGGGAATAGTTTAGTACTGGGGGAATAGTTTAGTACTGGGGGAATAGTTTAGCATGGGGGGAATAGTTTAGCACTGGGGGGAATAGTTTAGTATGGGGGAATAGTTTAGTACTGGTGGAATAGTTTAGTACGGGGGAATAGTTTAGTACTGGGGGAATAGTTTAGTATGGGGGGAATAGTTTAGTACTGGGGGGAATAGTTTAGTACTGGGGGAATAGTTTAGTACTGGGGGAATAGTTTAGTACTGGGGGAATAGTTTAGCATGGGGGGAATAGTTTAGCACTGGGGGGAATAGTTTAGTATGCGGGAATAGTTTAGTTCTGGGGGGAATAGTTTAGTACTGGGGGGAATAGTTTAGTACGGAGGGAATAGTTTAGTACAGGGGGAATATTTTAGTATGGGGGGAATAGTTTAGTATGGGGGAATAGTTTAGTACAGGGGGAATAGTTTAGTACATGGGGGAATAGTTTAGTATGGGGGGAATAGTTTAGTATGGGGGGAATAGTTTAGTACGGGGGGAATAGTTTAGTATGGGGGGAATAGTTTAGTACTGGGGGGAATAGTTTAGTAGGGGGGAATAGTTTAGTACTGGGGGAATAGTTTAGTATGGGGGAATAGTTTAGTATGGGGGAATAGTTTAGTATGAGGGGAATAGTTTAGTACTGGGGGGAATAGTTTAGTATGGGGGAATAGTTTAGTACTGGGGGAATAGTTTAGTACTGGGGGAATAGTTTAGTACTGGGGGAATAGTTTAGTACTGGGGGGAATAGTTTAGTACTGGGGGAATAGTTTAGTACTGGGGGGAATAGTTTAGTACAGGGGGGAATAGTTTAGTACTGGGGGAATAGTTTAGTACCTGGGGGATTAGTTTAGTACTGGGGAATAGTTTAGCATGGGGGAATAGTTTAGCATGGGGGGAATAGTTTAGTACAGGGGGGAATAGTTTTGTACTGGGGGAATAGTTTAGTACTGGGGGAATGGTTTAGCATGGGGGAATAGTTTAGCATGGGGGGAATAGTTTAGTACAGGGGGGAATAGTTTAGTACTGGGGGAATAGTTTAGTACTGGGGGAATAGTTTAGTACTGGGGGGAATAGTTTAGTACTGGGGGGAATAGTTTAGTACTGGGGGAATAGTTTAGTACTGGGGGGAATAGTTTAGTACTGGGGGAATAGTTTAGCATGGGGGGAATAGTTTAGCATGGGGGGAATAGTTTAGTACAGGGGGGAATAGTTTAGTACTGGGGGAATAGTTTAGTACTGGGGAAATAGTTTAGTACTGGGGAATAGTTTAGCATGGGGGGAATAGTTTAGCATGGGGGGAATAGTTTAGTACAGGGGGGAATAGTTTAGTACTGGGGGAATAGTTTAGTACTGGGGGAATAGTTTAGTACTGGGGGAATAGTTTAGTATGGGGGAATAGTTTAGTACTGGGGAATAGTTTAGTACTGGGGGGAATAGTTTAGTACGGGTGGAATAGTTTAGTACTGGGGGAATAGTGTAGTACTGTGGGAATAGTTTAGTACTGGGGGAATAGTTTAGTATGGGGGGATTAGTTTAGTACTGGGGGAATAGTTTAGTACTGGGGGGAATAGTTTAGTACTGGGGGGAATAGTTTAGTACTGGGGGAATAGTTTAGTACTGGGGGAATAGTTTAGTACTGGGGGAATAGTTTAGCATGGGGGGAATAGTTTAGCATGGGGGGAATAGTTTAGTACAGGGGGGAATAGTTTAGTACTGGGGGAATAGTTTAGTACTGGGGAAATAGTTTAGTACTGGGGAATAGTTTAGCATGGGGGGAATAGTTTAGCATGGGGGGAATAGTTTAGTACAGGGGGGAATAGTTTAGTACTGGGGGAATAGTTTAGTACTGGGGGAATAGTTTAGTACTGGGGGGAATAGTTTAGTACTGGGGGGAATAGTTTAGTACTGGGGGAATAGTTTAGTACTGGGGGAATAGTTTAGTATGGGGGAATAGTTTAGTACAGGGGGGAATAGTTTAGTATGGGGGGAATAGTTTAGTACCGGGGGAATAGTTTAGTATGGGGGAATAGTTTAGTATGGGGGAATAGTTTAGTATGGGGGGAATAGTTTAGTACTGGGGGAATAGTTTAGTATGGGGGAATAGTTTAGTACTGGGGAATAGTTTAGTACTGGGGGGAATAGTTTAGTACGGGGGGAATAATTTAGTACGGGGGGAATAGTGTAGTACTGTGGGAATAGTTTAGTACTGGGGGAATAGTTTAGTATGGGGGGATTAGTTTAGTATGGGGGGAATAGTTTAGTATGGGGGGAATAGTTTAGTACAGGGGGAATAGTTTAGTACTTGGGGGAATAGTTTAGTATGGGGGGAATAGTTTAGTACGGGGGGAATAGTTTAGTACGGGGGGAATAGTTTAGTATGGGGGGAATAGTTTAGTACTGGGGGGAATAGTTTAGTAGGGGGGAATAGTTTAGTACTGGGGGAATAGTTTAGTATGGGGGAATAGTTTAGTATGAGGGGAATAGTTTAGTACTGGGGGGAATAGTTTAGTATGGGGGAATAGTTTAGTACTGGGGGAATAGTTTAGTACTGGGGGAATAGTTTAGTACTGGGGGGAATAGTTTAGTACTGGGGGAATAGTTTAGTACTGGGTGGAATAGTTTAGTACTGGGGGAATAGTTTAGTACTGGGGGAATAGTTCAGTACTGGGGGAATAGTTTAGTACTGGGGGAATAGTTTAGTACGGAGGGAATAGTTTAGTACTGGGGGGAATAGTTTAGTACTGGGGGTATAGTTTAGTATGGGGGGATTAGTTTAGTACTGGGGGGAATAGTTTAGTACTGGGGGGAATAGTTTAGTACTGGGGGAATAGTTTAGTACTGGGGGAATAGTTTAGTACGGGGGGAATAGTTTAGTATGGGGGAATAGTTTAGTATGGGGGAATAGTTTAGTACTGGGGGAATAGTTTATCATGGGGGGGAATAGTTTAGTATGGGGGAATAGTTTAGTACTGGGGGAATAGTTTAGTATGGGGGGAATAGTTTAGTATGGGGGAATAGTTTAGTACTGGGGGAATAGTTTAGTATGGGGGGATTAGTTTAATATGGGGGGGAATAGTTTAGTATGGGGGGAATAGTTTAGTATGGGGGGAATAGTTTAGTACTGGGGGAATAGTTTAGTATGGGGGGATTAGTTTAGTATGGCGGGGAATAGTTTAGTATGGGGGGATTAGTTTAGTACTGGGGGGAATAGTTTAGCATGGGGGGAATAGTTTAGTATGGGGGGATTAGTTTAGTACTGGGGGGAATAGTTTAGCATGGGGGGGATAGTTGAGGAATCACTCTTGTGGTTGTTGTTTTTTCTCCATTCCCTGGTATCAAGGTGTTAATGAAAGGTATGGTAATTATGTGTTGGTATGTTTTGTTTTTGCAAAGCACCCAAATATCAAAAACAGTTTGTTATTAACAGGGTCATTCTGCATCCTCCCTACTGTTTCACTATTTGTCAACGATAACCCCTTTAAGGAAATATAGAAGAACCAATTTAGGAATCGCACCAGCAGAATCTCTACTTATGTGATGGCTGCAGATAGCCAGCAGAATATCTACTGATGTGATGGCTGCAGATAGCCAGCATAATCTCTACTGACATGATGGCTGCAGATAGCCAGCAGAATCTCTACTGAAGTGATGGCTGCAGATAGCCAGCAGAATCTCTACTGAAGTGATGGCTGCAGATAGCCAGCAGAATCTCTCCTGATGTGATGGCTGCAGATAGCCAGCAGAATCTCTCCTGATGTGATGGCTGCAGATAGCCAGCAGAATCTCTCCTGATATCATACTGTACAGTAGCTGCATTTAGCCAGCAGAATCTCTCCTGATATCATACTGTACAGTAGCTGCATTTAGCCAGCAGAATCTCTCCTGGTATCATACTGTACAGTAGCTGCATTTAGCCAGCAGAACTCTCCTGATATCATGCTGTACAGTAGCTGCAGATAGCCAGGAGCCCAGAGAGACTTGAGATACAGTATCTGAGACTTGTTCAAGGTTCTAATTGTGAAGAGTTAGATCATGTAGGCCCGACCCCCGGCGCCTAGAGAACGATCATAACTCCTGGTAGCTTTAGTCCTATCTGTTTTCCTTCCTTTTTAACGGCATTGGTTTATGTACAGAGGAAGGGTATTCGTCATGTTTAGCGTGTTGCGTACAGAACAGCACTGCTCTAGGGAAGGTTGAGGCTGAACCAAAGTCCTAACTCAAAGAAGCTACCTTTCATGATTGATAACTCCTAGTATGTGTAGATTTGTTTTTATGTATTCACTGTGTGCCGTTGTGCCAAGATTTTCCTCTTGTAGAACAGTAAGCCTTCTGATTCTGCTTTGCTCCTATCAGAGCTGTCTGTGTGAGCTGCTGAGGCACTGTGCTCCGTTTGGACTGAGCCAAGGATACTTCTATCAGTTCTCCTTCCTTTAGCAGGCTTTGGTTCATGTGCAAAGGAATGCTGTTTGTTCCTATTTAGTGTGTCGAGTCCAGCACAGCTAATGAACCCTATCCTCCTTACTGCAGAGAGATGCATTCACAATTAACACTTATTTAGGAATTTTGACTTTACAACTACTTTCATTGTTTTTTAATTTGTCAGGGCAGACAGAGTATTTACATTAGTGTTTAGAATTCAGTGTCTTTCTGTCACATTTTGTTGTAATTCGACTTCAACAGAGTTACAAAACACATAAGCTATCCTATCACCTGTCAGGAAAATGTATTATTTAGTGTTACCCCTCTTTCCAGATTAGCCAGGCTAGAAGCCAGACAGACAAGGAGAGGAAAGCCAGAGAGCGAGAGAGAGAGAGAGAGAGAGAGAGAGAGAGAGAGAGAGAGAGAGAGAGAGAGAGAGAGAGAGAGAGAGAGAGAGAGGGAGAGAGAGAGAGGGAGAGAGAGAGAGAGAGACAGAGAGAGAGAGAGAGAGAGAGAGAGAGAGAGAGAGAGAGAGAGAGAGAGAGAGAGAGAGAGAGAGAGAGAGAGAGAGAGAGAGAGAGAGAGAGAGAGAGAGAGCGAGAGAGAGAGAGAGAGAGAGAGAGAGAGAGAGAGAAGATAGAAAGAGCACATACTGAAAAGTCCAGTGTCTGTGTTCTTTTGCCCATCTTAATCTTTTCTTTTTATTGGCCAGTCTGAGATATGGCTTTTTCTTTGCAACTCTGCCTAGGTCAGCATTCCGGAGTCGCCTCTTCACTCTCGACGTTGAGACTGGTGTTTTGCGGGTACTATTTAATGAAGCTGCCAGTTGAGGACCTGTGAGGCGTCTGTTTCTCAAACTAGACACTCTAATGTATTTGTCCTCTTGCTCAATTGTCCACCGGGGTCTCCCACTCCTCTTTCTATTCTGGTTAGAGCCAGTTTGCGCTGTTCTGTGAAGGGAGTAGTACACAGCGTTGTACGAGATCTTCAGTTTCTTGGCAATTCCTCGCATGGAATAACCTTTATTTCTCAAAACAAGAATAGACTGACGAGTTTCAGAAGAAAGTTCTTTGTTTCTGGCCATTTTTATTCTGTAATCGAACCCACAATTGTTGATGCTTCACTCAACTATTCTCAATTGGCCTTTTAAAATGATAAACTTGGATAAGCAAACACAACGTGCCATTGGAACACAGGACTGATGGTTGCTGATAATGGGCCTCTGTACGCCTGTGTAGATATTCCATTAACAATCAGCCGTTTCCAGCTACATTAGCCATTTACAACATTAACAATGTCTACACTGTATTTCTGACCCCAAACTTTTGAACGGTAGTGTATGTACAGGTTTGGACACAGCTACTCATTCCAGGGTTTTTATTTTTATTTTTACTATTTTATAAATTGTAGAAAACTATAAAATAACACGTATGGAGTCATGTAGTAACCAGAAAGTGTTAAACATATCAAAATATATTTTCTTCAAATAGCCACCCTTTGCCTTGATGACAGCTTTACATACTCTTGCCATTCTCTCAACCAGCTTCATGAGGTAGTCACCTGGAATGATTTTCAATTAACAGGTGTGCCTTGTTAAAAGTTAATTTGTGGAATTTCTTTCCTTCTTAATATGTTTGAGCCAATCAGTTGTGTTGTGACAAGGTAGGGGAGGTATACAGAAGATAGCCCTATTTGGTAAAAGACCAAGTCCATATTATGGCAAGAACAGCTCAAATAAGCAAAGAGAAACGACAGTCCATCATTACTTTAAGACATGAAGGTCAGTCAATCCAGAAAATTTCAAGAACTTTGAAAGTTTCTTCAAGTGCAGTCGCAAAAACCATCAAGCGCTATGATGAAACTGGCTCTCATGAGGACCTCCACAGGAAAGGAAGACCCAGAGTTACCTCTGCTGCAGAGGATAAGTTCATTAGAGTTACCAGCCTCAGAAATTCCAGCCAAATTAAATGCTTCACGGAGTTCAAGGAACAGACACATGTCAACATCAACTGTTCAGAGGAGACTGCGTGAATTAGGCCTTCCTGGTCGAATTGCTGCAAAGAAACCACTACTAAAGGACACCAATAAGAAGAAGAGACTTGCTTGGGCCAAGAAACACGAGCAATGGACATTAGACCGGTGGACATTTGTCATGTGGTCTGATGAGGCCAAATATGCGATTTTTGGTTCCAACCGCCATGTCTTTGTGAGACGCAGAGTAGGTGAACTGTTGATCTCTGTATGTGTGGTTCCCACCGTGAAGCATGGAGGAGGAGGTGTTATGGTTTGGGGGTGCTTTGCTGGTGACACTGTCAGTGATTTATTTAGAATTCAAGGCACACTTAACCAGCATGGCTACCACAGCATTCTGCAGCAATACGCCATCCCTTCTGGTTGGCGCTTAGTGGGACTATCATTTGTTTTTCAACAGGACAATGAACCAACACACCTCCAGGCTGTGAAAGGGCTATTTTACCAAGAAGCAGAGTGATGGAGTGCTGCATCAGATGACCTGGCCTCCACAATCTGATCTCAACCCAATTGAGATGGTTTGGGATGAGTTGGACCGCAGAGTGAAGGAAAAGCAGCCAACAAGTGCACAGCATATGTGGGAACTCCTTCAAGACTGTTGGAAAAGCATTCCAGGTGAATGCCAAGAGTGTGCAAAGCTGTCATCAAGGCAAAGGGTGGCTACTTTGAAGAATCTCAAATGTAAAATATATTTTGATTTGTTTAACACTTTTCTGGTTACTACATGATTCCATATGTGTTATTTCATAGTTTTGATGTCTTCACTATTATTCTACAATATAGAAAATATTAAAAACAAAGAAAAACCATTGAATGAGTAGGTGTGTCCAAATATTTGACTGGTACTGTATGTTATTGAAATACATGATCATATATTTTAAAATATATGTCACGTTCTTTGACATATAAGGCCATATATTACTTTACCGTGTGGGAGAGCAGGAGCAGTTTAGTTCTCACCCCGTATGTTATTGACCACCTTATCTTTGCTGCAGCTGCTTTGTAGTTATCCAATCAGATTGCTGTGGTGGGCTCAGCCGGGCTTAACACAAAGTCACCAATCAGATTGCTGTGGTGGGCTCAGCCGGGCTTAACACAAAGTCACCAATCAGATTGCTGTGGTGGGCTCAGCCGGGCTTAACACAAAGTCACCAATCAGATTGCTGTGGTGGGCTCAGCCGGGCTTAACACAAAGTCACCAATCAGATTGCTGTGGTGGGCTCAGCCGGGCTTAACACAAAGTCACCAATCAGATTGCTGTGGTGGGCTCAGCCGGGCTTAACACAAAGTCACCAATCAGATTGCTGTGGTGGGCTCAGCCGGGCTTAACACAAAGTCACCAATCAGATTGCTGTGGTGGGCTCAGCCGGGCTTAACACAAAGTCACCAATCAGATTGCTGTGGTGGGCTCAGCCGGGCTTAACACAAAGTCACCAATCAGATTGCTGTGGTGGGCTCAGCCGGGCTTAACACAAAGTCACCAATCAGATTGCTGTGGTGGGCTCAGCCGGGCTTAACACAAAGTCACCAATCAGATTGCTGTGGTGGGCTCAGCCGGGCTTAACACAAAGTCACCAATCAGATTGCTGTGGTGGGCTCAGCCGGGCTTAACACAAAGTCACCAATCAGATTGCTGTGGTGGGCTCAGCCGGGCTTAACACAAAGTCACCTGTGAAGTAAGCTGAGGTTTCAGCCATGCATTCAGAGATGCCCCACATTTACAGGTGCTTAATATAACCTACTTTCCAACCTTCGGGCTTAAGACCAACCCCACATAACGCTGTTATAGTATCACGAAGTTGATAGTATAGAGACCTGTTTTTAATCTAGTATGTTGAGGTGTTTGTAGTCATTTTGTAAACCTCACATTTTCACCTTTTACTCTGACTAGATAGGAAGCGATATAACACGATTGGGCCTTCAGACAGTTTAACTTCTTCAATCACTTTTGCTGTTCAATGCACTTTCAATTACTGAACATGTGTTATATGGATGTATTTGAAATATCTTACTGAAAAGAACATCTTCCTCTTACTGACTTCCTGTGATACTGCTTGAGGACAGTGTATAGACTAGAGAGAGTAGAGGCAGAGAGAAACAGATGTTTCTGATGACCCCTTATAGGCGACAAAGCCAGAGCATCTGAAGAATAACCACAGAAAACTCAACACAATGGGGTTCCTCACACAATGGCTTTAAATCTACCTTGGGGTATTGTTGATTGGGCTAAAGGGAGATCTCAACGTTAAACTGTCTTCTTGACACTCATGTTGAATTTAATTGTAGTCAACAGCGCTAAACTAGAACCACTGTTTTCAGAGGCGAGGAAGTTAGATCAATTTATATTGAGTATCACTCTCGCAGTGCATGTGATGTTACCAAAAACTAAATGGTACCGTATGTAGCTCAAGTGCCTCAACCTGGGAGGACGTTAGGTGACCTCTCTCTAGTTAGTTGACATCACCACCCATATTGTTATCTTTTAGCCCTTATACCACCAACGTATTTTACATACATGGATTACCAACTGAGCAAAATACGAACTAAAATTACAGTTAATTTGCATATTCTGTCAAACGAAAATATTCATTTTTGCCTTAAATAATGTGCAGCTTTTTTGTCATATTTTTTATTTATGTGGTAAAAAACGACTACCAGGTACACCAAAAGTGCAGTAAACCAAAGGTGTAGGGGTAGGGGTATGGGCGGTACAACAACGTAAAAGAAAATACTTAATTTTATTGAAATGAAGTAATTCATCCATTGATCCTGAGAGACAATGACCAAAAATATTGCTCCGTTTTCTTTATTTACATACCCCACAGCCAGCATTAGCATTGCTGCTAGTGAAACAATGGGATTGGTACGGCCTATGGCAGGATGATTCAAAAAGCATGCCCACGTCCTCAAAATCACTTCAAATCAAATGTTATAGCAACCCAAATCAACAAGATCTCGTTGCACAGGTCCGGAACGATGCACCCATTTTATTTTCCCTAACCCAAGTTCCGATCACAATTTTGGTGTAGTAAAAGACCCAAACTGTTTCACTTGTATAGCTCTTTGATTTTAAAGTAAGACCAACTTATTTAATAAATGTTAGATTGACTTTAAAATATTAAATAATTATAACTTGTAAAAACTCAATAACTTTAGATTAGCAGAACACAAATTAATGAAGTTATATTTACTAAATAAATCAAATCAAATTGTATGCACCGAATACAACAGGTGTAGACCTTACAATGAAATGCTTACTGACAAGCCCTCAACCAACAATGAAATTTTAAGAAAGAATACACACACAAAAAAAAATATATATATATATATATATATATATATATATATATATATATATATATATATATACAGTGGGGAGAATAAGTATTTGATACACTGCCGATTTTGCAGGTTTTCCTACTTACAAAGCATGTAGAGGCCTGTAGCCCATCCCAGGCTTGTGCAGGTCTACAATTTTATCCCTGATGTCCTTACACAAATCTCTGGTCTTGGCCATTGTGGAGAGGTTGGAGTCTGTTTGATTGAGTGTGTGGACAGGGGTCTTTTATACAGGTAACAAGTTCAAACAGGTGCAGTTAATACAGGTAATGAGTGGAGAACAGGAGGGCTTCTTAAAGAAAAACTAACAGGTCTGTGAGAGCCGGAATTCTTACTGGTTGGTAGGTGATCAAATACTTATGTCATGCAATAAAATGCAAATTAATTACTTAAAAATCATACAATGTGATTTTCTGGATTTTTGTTTTAGATTCAGTCTCTCACAGTTGAAGTGTACCTATGATAAAAAATGACAGACCTCTACGTGCTTTGTAAGTAGGAAAACCTGCACAATCGGCAGTGTATCAAATACTTGTTCTCCCCACTGTATATATTAAAGAGCAGCAGTAAAATAACAATAGTAAAATAACAGTAGCGAGGCTGTATACAGGGGGAACCGGCACAGAGGCAATGTGCACCGGCCATTCAAGGCAATATGTACATGTAGGTGGAGTTATACCCTCATATGTGTTAACAGCACTCAAAAACATGAAGTGACAAGAAATCTTATTGACATCTGACTTAGTACCACTTTCACGATGTTCTACTGACTGTTGGAGATGTTTGAGTAGCCACTACTCAACTTGTTTAGTGAGTTAGGCAGTTATTTTAGAAGATAATGTGTTTTTTTTGTTGTCAACTTATCTGGTAAAATAAGGGTTTTAATAAATAGATACAAGTGGTAGTAGCAGCCGTAGTCTTGGTAGTAGTTTGACACTACCTTTACATTTTTCTGGTGTATATTATCGACAGAGTAAATCACCTTGGCCATGTAAATCACCTGTGACTCCACCGTACGGTAGGTAGTCCAGCTGTTAAGAAGGGATTGACTAGGGAGAGCTAGACTAATAGGATTTACTGTAAATGACCTGCTCATCACTGTTGTATGCTCTCTGACAGGGATAGTGCTTTATCAGGCAGGACCTCCGGCTGTACCTCATCATGATCACGCTGCTTTGTCAGGCAGGACCACCGGCTGTACCTCATCATGATCACGGTGCTTTGTCAGGCAGGACCTCCGGCTGTACCTCATCATGATCACGGTGCTTTGTCAGGCAGGACCACCGGCTGTACCTCATCATGCTCACGGTGCTTTAGCTTCAGCAAAAAGTGAATATTGAAACATGTTAACCTAAAGGCTCTCTGTAATATTATAGGTTTAGTGACTTTTCCCCTGGGCAATATGAGTAATAATTGTCCTTTAGGTGTAATGCTTGTATTGTACACATTATATTGACTGAAATTACCCAAGATAAGAGCAGGAATAATGGATATATTGATATCTTTGCTGCCTGCCTGCCTGCCTGCCTGCCTGCCTGCCAGCCTGCCTGCCTGCCTGCCTGCCTGCCTACCTGCCCTCCTACCTGCCCTGTGGTGTCCATGCAGCCTATGCAGCCAGCCCATCAAAGAGCAGAGGGCTCTGGGTAATCAGCCAGCCCATCAAAGAGCAGAGGGCTCTGGGTAATCAGCCAGCCCATCAAATAGCAGAGGGCTCTGGGTAATCAGCCAGCCCATCAAAGAGCAGAGGGCTCTGGGTAATCAGCCAGCCCATCAAAGAGCAGAGGGCTCTGGGTAATCAGCCAGCCCATCAAAGAGCAGAGGGCTCTGGGTAATCAGCCAGCCCATCAAAGAGCAGAGGGCTCTGGGTAATCAGCCAGCCCATCAAAGAGCAAAGGGCTCTGGGTAATCAGCCAGCCCATCAAAGAGCAGAGGGCTCTGGGTAATCAGCCAGCCCATCAAAGAGCAGAGGGCTCTGGGTAATCAGCCAGCCCATCAAAGAGCAGAGGGCTCTGGGTAATCAGCCAGCCCATCAAAGAGCAGAGGGCTCTGGGTAATCAGCCAGCCCATCAAAGAGCAGAGGGCTCTGGGTAATCAGCCAGCCCATCAAAGAGCAGAGGGCTCTGGGTAATCAGCCAGCCCATCAAAGAGCAAAGGGCTCTGGGTAATCAGCCAGCCCATCAAAGTGCAAAGGGCTCTGGGTAATCAGCCAGCCCATCAAAGAGCAGAGGGCTCTGGGTAATCAGCCAGCCCATCAAAGAGCAAAGGGCTCTGGGTAATCAGCCAGCCCATCAAAGAGCAGAGGGCTCTGGGTAATCAGCATTGATCTAGTCACCAACTCAGCCCCAACAACATTGATCCACTCTGGGGATAGAGGGAGCTGTTCTCAATGCCACAATAATCCATCTGTGGTTTAACAAGTTTGAATCCCTTTGACTTGGTCCTTTCACAAAGCCTCTATTATTGATGGGGATGGATAGGCTTAAGACGCATTGGAAGTTTACTCTCGTCTAGTCAAACGGCATAATAATGTAGCAGTCTCCAGAGGACATGGCATTCAGCAGTCCAACAAGGGAACTGCACATTCTGTACGTACCTTGCTACTTATACATCTCCCGTGAGATGCTTGGACCTAACCCTTATTTCATAGTACATGATATAGGCGAGCGGTAAAGGAAGAATTCATCATACTGGGCTCACATTTCCCACAGTGGGCCATTTGTCACTGTAAGCACTTGTGCTTGTCAGGTTAGACTGTTGCGAAACTTTGCCATACTTCCTACCGTGTGCCCGCCTGTGTGTTCAAGTGTCATTAGAGTGACTGTGTGTTAATGTGTCTTTAGAGTGACTGTGTGTTAATGTGTCTTTAGAGTGACTGTGTGTTAATGTGTCTTTAGAGTGACTGTGTGTTAACGTGTCTTTAGAGTGACTGTGTGTTAATGTGTCTTTAGAGTGACTGTGTGTTAACGTGTCTTTAGAGTGACTGTGTGTTAATGTGTCTTTAGAGTGACTGTGTGTTAATGTGTCTTTAGAGTGACTGTGTGTTAATGTGTCTTTAGAGTGACTGTGTGTTCAAGTGTCATTAGAGTGACTGTGTGTTAATGTGTCTTTAGAGTGACTGTGTGTTAATGTGTCTTTAGAGTGACTGTGTGTTAATGTGTCTTTAGAGTGACTGTGTGTTAACGTGTCTTTAGAGTGACTGTGTGTTAATGTGTCTTTAGAGTGACTGTGTGTTAATGTGTCTTTAGAGTGACTGTGTGTTAATGTGTCTTTAGAGTGACTGTGTGTTAATGTGTCTTTAGAGTGACTGTGTGTTAACGTGTCTTTAGAGTGACTGTGTGTTAATGTGTCTTTAGAGTGACTGTGTGTTAATGTGTCTTTAGAGTGACTGTGTGTTAATGTGTCTTTAGAGTGACTGTGTGTTAATGTGTCATTAGAGTGACTGTGTGTTAATGTGTCTTTAGAGTGACTGTGTGTTAGGGTGTCTATAATAGACATGTTGGTATTACAGACTCAGTCAGGGAGAGTTTGAAAATGTCAGTGAAGACACTTGCCAGTTGGTCAGCGCATGCTCGGAGTACACGTCCTGGTAATCCGTCTGGCCGTGCGGCCTTGTGAATGTTGACCTGCTTAAAAGTCTTACTCACATCGGCTACGTTGAGCGTGATCACATAGTCATCCGGAACACCTGATGCTCTCATGCATGCTTCAGTGTTGCTTACCTCGAAGTGAGCATAGAAGTGATTTAGCTCGTCTGGTAGGCTTGTGTCACTGGGCAGCTCGCGGCTGTGCTTCCCTTTGTAGTCTGTAATAGTTTTCAAGCCCTGCCACATCCGATGAGCGTCAGAGCCGGTGTAGTACGATTCAATCCTAGTCCTGTATTGACTCTTTAAGTTTTTGATGGTTGGTTTGAGGCCATAGCGGGATTTCTTATAAGCGTCCGGGTTAGAGTCCCACTCCTTGAAAGCGGCAGCTCTACCCTTTAGCTCAGTGCGGATGTTGCCTGTAATCCATGGCTTCTGGTTGGGGTATGTACGTACGGTCACTGTGAGGACGACGTCATCGACGCACTTATTGATGAAGCCAGTAACTGATGTGGTTTACTCCTCAATGCTATCTGAAGAATCCCAGAACATATTCCAGTCTGGGCTAGCAAAACAGTCCTGTAGCTTAGCATCTGAGTCATCTGACCACTTTTTCATTAACCGAGTCACTGGTGCTTCCTGCTTTAGGTTTTGCTCATAAGCAGGAATCAGGAGGATAGAGTTATGGTCACATGGAGGATGAAGGAGAGCTTTGTACGCATCTCTGTGTGTGGAGTAAATGTGGTCTAGAGTTTTTTTTCCTCTGGTTGCACATTTAACATGCTGGTAGAAATTAGGTAGAATGGATTAAAGTTTCCCTGCATTAAAGTCCCCGGCCACTAGGAGTGCTGCCTCTGGATGAGCGTTTTCCTGTTTACTTATGGCCTTATACAGCTCATTGAGTGCAATCTTAGTGCCAGCATCGGTTTGTGGTGGTAAATAGACAGCTACGAAAAATATAGATGAAAACTCTCTTGGTAAATAGTGTGGACTATAGCTTATCATGAGGTACTCTACCTCAGGCGATTAAAACCTTGAGACTTCCTTAGTATTAGATTTATGCACCAGCTGTTTTTTTACATTTACATTTACATTTACATCATTTAGCAGACGCTCTTATCCAGAGCGACTTACAAATTGGTGCATTCACCTTATGATAGCCAGTGGGATAACCACTTTACAATGTTTTTTTATTTTTATTTTTATTATTTTTATTATTTTTATTATTATTATTATTATTATTATTATTATTATTATTATTATTATTATTATTATTATTATTTTATATATTTTGTGGGGGTGTGGGGGGGGGGGTAGAAGGATTACTTTTATACTATCCCAGGTATTCCTTAAAGAGGTGGGGTTTCAAGTGTCTCCGGACGGTGTTCAGTGACTCCGCTGTCCTGGCGTCGTGAGGGAGCTTGTTCCACCATTGGGGTGCCAGAGCAGCGAACAGTTTTGACTGGGCTGAGCGGGAACTGTGCTTCCGCAGAGGTAGGGGGACCAGCAGGCCAGAGGTGGAAGAACGCAATGTCCTCGTTTGGGTGTAGGGACTGATCAGAGCCTGAAGGTAAGGAGGTGCCATTCCCCTCACAGCTCCATAGGCAAGCACCATGGTCTTGTAGCAGATGCAAGCTTCAACTGGAAGCCAGTGGAGTATGCGGAGGAGCGGGGTGACGTGAGAGAACTTGGGAAGATTGAACACCAGACGGGCTGCAGCGTTCTGGATGAGTTGTAGGGGTTTAATGGCACAGGCAGGGAGCCCAGCCAACAGCGAGTTGCAGTAATCCAGACGGGAGATGACAAGTGTCTGGATTAGGACCTGTGCCGCTTCCTGTGTAAGGTAGGGTCATACTCTGCGAATGTTGTAGAGCATGAACCTACAGGATCGGGTCACCGCTTTGATGTTAGCAGAGAACGACAGAGTGTTGTCCAGGGTCACGCCAAGGTTCTTCGCACTCTGGGAGGAGGACACAATGGAGTTGTCAACCGTGATGGCGAGATCATGGAGCGGGCAGTCCTTCCCTGGGAGGAAGAGCAGCTCCGTCTTGCCGAGGTTCGGCTTGAGGTGGTGATCCGACATCCACACTGATATGTCTGCCAGACATGCAGAGATGCGATTCGCCACCTGGTTATCATAAGGGGGAAAGGAGAAGATTAATTGTGTGTCGTCTGCGTAGCAATGATAGGAGAGACCACGACTCGGTGAAACATAAGATATTACAGTTTTTAATGTCCCGTTGGTAGGATATCCTTGATCTTAGGTCGTCCAATTTATTTTCAAGTGATTGAACATTGGCTAATAGGATTGATGGAAGAGGCAGTTTACTCGCTCGCCGTCGGATCCTTACAAGGCACCCCGACCTCCATCCACGATATCTCCGTCTCTTTCTCATGTGTATGACGGGGATTTGGGCCTTGTCGGGTGTCTGTAGGATATACTTCGCGTCCGTCTCGTTGAAGAAAAAATCTTAGTCCAATATGAGTTGAGTAATCGCTGTCCTGATATCCACAAGCTCTTTTTGGTCATAAGAGACGGTGGCAGAAGCATTATGTACAGAATAAACTACAAATAACGCGAAAAACACACATAATAGTACAATTGGTTAGAGGGCTGTAAAACGGCAGCCATCTTCTCCGGCGCCATCATTCTTCCTTCGACCTCATGGCTTGGTTGTTGCTCTGACATGCACTGTCAACTATGGGACCTTATATAGACAGGTGTGTGCCTTTCCAAATCATGTCCAATCAATTTAATTTATTCACCACCTGGGGGCAACCCGTCAGGAAGTCCCGGACCTAGTTTCATTGCGCAGGTTTAGATTCATGGGGCCTGAGCTTAGTGATGAGCTTGGAGGGCACTATGGTGTTGAAGGCTGAGCTGTAGTCGATGAACAGCATTATTACAAAGTACAATGGAGATCGCATCGTCCGTGGATCTGTTGGGGCGGTATGCAAATTGTATTGGGTCTAGGGGCAGAAGTGAGTGCTACGGGGCAATAATCATTTAGTTCAGTTACCTTCCCTTTCTTGCGTACAGGAACAATGGTTGACATCTTGAAGCAAGTGGGGACAACAGACTGGGACAGGGAGAGATTGAATATGTCCGTAAACACTCCAGCCAGCTGGTCTGCACATGCTCTGAGGACGCGGCTTGGGATGCCGTCTGGGTCGGCAGCCTTGCGAAGGTTTTCCTCAGATTTCCTTTATTAAAGTTGGTTTCCAGTTTGCCCAGTCGTCAAGTCCAGTTTAGTTCCGCGGTGTTGGCTTGGTGGGGAATATACACGGAAGTGACGATGGCCGATGAAAATTCTCTTGGGAGGTAATTCGGTCGGCATTTGATGGTGACGTATTCCAGATCGGGAGAACAAAAGGACTCACAGGAGACAATCTACTTCCTGTTTATGGCTCATTTAGCTCTCTGAGAGAAACCCCAAAACTCCAGAACAGATAGTTTGTTTGTGTGTCATCAGAAGGCAGGTTGTGTGTGTGTGGGTGTGTGTATGTGTGTGTGTGTGTGTGTGTGTGTGTGTGTGTGTGTGTGTGTGTGTGTGTGTGTGTGTGTGTGTGTGTGTGTGTGTGTGTCATTAGAAGGCAGGGGGCAGCCATGCACAATAGTGATTCAAATTAGCGGATGATGACTTGGCTTAGTCTTCTCACAATGAATCCAAACCCCTTAACTTATTATTGTATTAGATAAGTAGACTGAGCTTGTAAGATCAAGTGGAGATAATGACAGTATTTTCTTTCCCTCAAAGTCTCTTGATGCTACATCAATACCATAGTGGTTGAAATGAATGTGCCTTAGGCAATGTTTTTAAACCTGTCTTGGTTTATCCATGTTGTTATTCAGTCACATATTCCTCACACCAGATCGACTTCAGTATTCAACGTTTCTCAGGTCCCCAGGACGTTGTGAGATACCTTCAATACCATCCACTAGGGGCACCTTAGTGAGCGCCTATTAGCATCTAGTAGGCTGTCGGCTTGCTAGGTCATTGTGGGCTTAAACAGCGCCCTCCGGCTCCAAGGATCACAAGTGCAATCCCAGCGCTAGGCTCTCGTTTTAATTGTTATCTGTTTTAACTCTATCCCAAACTTTAAGCCGTAACTTATCCATTTGGAATTAACGCCTAAACTTAACAGTCGATATTTAATGTTTATCCCCCCCGGACAAACCTTGAATACTGAAGTGAGACTGTGAGATCTTGTTGCAAATTCAGAGCCACAAAGACATTTTTAACAAGCAATACATTCGCCTTAAGCAAATGCACAATCCTTACCCCACCTTTCAGTAGACACTCTCATCCAGAGCGACTTACAGGAGTACTTTGGGTTAAGTGTCTTGCTCAAGGGCACCGGCTTGGGGATTCAAACCAGCAACGTTTCACTTACTGGCACAGCGCTCTTAACTGCTAGGCTACCTGTCACCTTCTAGCAGCACTCTTAGAAAAAAAGGGTTCCAAAGATGGTTCTATGTGGAGGGATAGGGTTCTACCAAGAACCATTTTTGATCTGAATAACTATTTTTGGAAGAAATGGTTCTTTGATGATTCTTTGGAAGGCGAGAATGATTCTTTATGAAGGCGAGAATGATTCTACATAAAGCCATATATCATATTTTCCAGCATGCTCTATTGCAGGATGATTTTCAGAATTGTTTATTTTAATATCTGTATTTTTGCATGTACATTGATTGTTTAATTAATTGTATGCTACACAAAAATGTTTCTAAACTAATCCAATCTGTTAGGTAGTTGGACTTATTGCACCATTACTGAGATGGATGTTCCAGTTTAGATGATTGAGGCAGTATCAGTATTCAATCTTTCCTATCCTGGCAGTCATTCTGAATGCAGGTTGCGGTTGATTAAAAAAATTCCACTTGTCGAATATCCTAACTCTGGCTGGATTCTGATAGGAATTACACATCACTTTACAAGCCCGCATAATGTGAATTGCAGGTCTGATGTGGCCTGTAAACCAGGAGTTTCAGACAACTGTATTAGAGTATACCTAGGCCAGCAAAGATAGGCCTTATGATATATGTCATTATTGTTATAAAGAGTTTAATTTTAAAGGCTAATAAGGCTGGTGGAACCGTTCATAGTTCTAGCGTTTCTCTATGGGGACAAACCAAAGAACCCTATATGGTTCTACTAAGCACCTTTTTTTCTAAGAGTGCACCTGAACCTCTCAACATTGTTTTGTTAGGGGGAAAACAGACCACTTCATGAAAGAATGTGAGATGTATGTGAGATCAGTAAGATAAGATGTTCCCTTTGTGTGTGTGTGTGTGTGTGTGTGTGTGTGTGTCTGTGTGTGTGTGTGTGTGTGTGTGTGTGTGTGTGTGTGTGTGTGTGTGTGTGTGTGTGTGTGTGTGTGTCTGTGTGTGTGTGTGTGTGTGTGTGTGTGTGTGTGTGTGTGTGTGTGTGTGTGTGTATGTGTGTGTGTCTTTATCTTCCCCTGGTGTTGTACCTGGCCAATGTCTAAAGAGCTCTCCTTTCCCTCTCCATGGTCGTGGTCAACAGACAGTCCCAGGTAGCTGGGCAGACACCTGTGTTGTGAGATTACAAACCAATATTGCCTAAAGCACTGATTCCGGAGATAGACAGCAGTCCTTTGTAAATTACCAAGACAAAGGATCAATGACATGACTTTGCGCGTCGTCTCTCCGCAGAGAGACTTTAGTGACCTGTCCTGATGCCCAGGGGCCTATGGGGGCCAGAGAAAGAGGTGGGGGTGGAGATAGAGAGGTGGCTCCTCTGACAGTAATGGGTTTCGCGCTAACTTTCCTAAAGCCCCTTGGCCCTATGCGACTACTATTAAGGCAGGGTGGGGCCTTGCTTTGGACGCCTCTTCTGAAATTCTTTGACAGGGAGGTACACTCTCCCCCTAGGGACTTTATTGGCTGTGGAATTACATCAAGGTTCACAGGCCTGCATGGTGCATCCTGCACTACACGTCACCTCTGCCTGCCTCAGTCTCTATCTAGCGCTACAAGTCTTGTTCCTGGTAAGTCTCCACTGTGCTGAGGGACTGAATGGTCTTTCACACTAGCATATTGAGTTATCGAAGTGACATATGATTAAACATGAAGGTGAGACTGATTAAACATGAAGGTGAGACTGATTAAACATGAAGGTAAGACTGACTTTGTAACCTTTGTAATAATTTGGAAATACCTTAGCTTTTAGTACACATACAAGCCAGGTATCCCCTTTTGAAAAGCAGGTATTTTGACCTCAATGGGACAACCTGGTGAAGTAAAGATTTAATAGAAAACAAACAGAGCCCTTTTACTGGCATGACTGGGTATTGCCATGATGACTCTCTTCACATATTCACTGAGTCATTCACAAGTAGAGCCCGTAACTCCAGAACGTGTTACAAATCTCACAGCATGTGTTGAATGCTGCGTAATGTCATTTTTCCACCACGAGTATCTTTATGTAAAGTTGATCTGTAGAGAATGGAAGATTAGGGTAATTATTGAAAGGTTTTCCAGGCGTTAAATACCTTCGGTAATCTAGGAAAGCTCAGCACCTCTGCGGAGAGGTGTGGATACAGGTTCACAGTAATTATTACCGTGGCACTAAAAGCTGTGATATAGCTGAAAGTGTGTCAGAAAAAGGGAAAGTAAGACCATAGAAATAGAATGCATAGAAAGGTCTCGGAACGTAAGACCATAGAAATAGAATGCATAGAAAGGTCTCGGAACGTAAGACCATAGAAATAGAATGCATAGAAAGGTCTCGGAAAGTAAGACCATAGAAATAGAATGCATAGAAAGGTCTCGGAACGTAAGACCATAGAAATAGAATGCATAGAAAGGTCTCGGAACGTAAGACCATAGAAATAGAATGCATAGAAAGGTCTCGGAACGTAAGACCATAGAAAGAGAATGCATAGAAAGGTCTCGGAACGTAAGACCATAGAAATAGAATGCATAGAAAGGTCTCGGAACGTAAGACCATAGAAATAGAATGCATAGAAAGGTCTCGGAACGTAAGACCATAGAAATAGAATGCATAGAAAGGTCTCGGAACGTAAGACCATAGAAATAGAATGCATAGAAAGGTCTCGGAACGTAAGACCATAGAAATAGAATGCATAGAAAGGTCTCGGAACGTAAGACCATAGAAATAGAATGCATAGAAAGGTCTCGGAACGTAAGACCATAGAAATAGAATGCATAGAAAGGTCTCGGAACGTAAGACCATAGAAATAGAATGCATAGAAAGGTCTCGGAACGTAAGACCATAGAAATAGAATGCATAGAAAGGTCTCGGAACCTCTAACCCTGGATTCTATTTCAACGACCAAGACAAGCTATCGTCATGACAAACATTCCATGCATATTCCTTAAACAATCTGTGTCAGGAGGACACGTTATCAACAAAGATTTTATTTATGTATGTTTAATATTTAGGTTGTCTATCACCAAGCTTGATCAGATACAGAATAAGGGTGAAAAAAATCAAACATGGTGAACAAAGACTGAACATTCAACTGAACATTTACTCAGGTTGCCAAATTGAATTGCCCAAGATGAATCAATATTAATCCATCTATAATGTGAATCTTACAGTACACCCTCCCCGACCGGCAAGACAAGCCTGCATGCCGACAGCACATGATGAGAAATAAGGCCTCCACATCACAACGCCACAGGACTGAGAGATCACAGCTAATATGCAGTATACACTATATGGTTATGGGTCATTTCAGGTGAAGTTAACTGACAAACACCATGTTGGTGGAAATGCTGTGATCATATCACCCAATAAAACAGTACATATCCTTTTCCTCTGTCTTCCTCAACCAGACACCACTGAAGTCCTTTCCATGCACGTGATGATCCATGAACAAAAAGGTTCCTATTCAAACATTTCCAGTATACTTTCCTTTGAACTGCAAGAACAAGCTGGCAATGCCAACAGGAAGTGATGATGAGAGGGCTTCTACATCAGAGTCCTTTAAATATCTCCAACAACCTGCTGCCACTACAATCCGTCAGCTCTCCATGCATATTGATGATCCATCAGCCACCGTGACCACCATAGACCATGTGACCATGGGTCTACTGCCTACACATGGAATACAGCACGGATTGCTTCCCTTATAAGCATCCCCCATTCTCTCTCTCTCTCTCTCTCTCTCTCTCTCTCTCTCTCTCTCTCTCTCTCTCTCTCTCTCTCTCTCTCTCTCTCTCTCTGCTCCCTCTATGTCCCTTCCCTTTATCTTTCCCCCCTCTCTCCTCTCCATCTATCTCAGCCATCTCTCTCTGCTCTCCCCCATCTCTCCTCTCCATCTATCTCAGCCATCTCTCTCTGCTCTCCCCCATCTCTCCTCTCCATCTATCTCAGCCATCTCTCTCTGCTCTCCCCCCTCTCTCCTCTCCATCTATCTCAGCCATCTCTCTCTGCTCTCCCCCATCTCTCCTCTCCATCTATCTCAGCCATCTCTCTCTGCTCTCCCCCATCTCTCCTCTCCATCTATCTCAGCCATCTCTCTCTGCTCTCCCCCATATCTCCTCTCCATCTATCTCAGCCATCTCTCTCTGCTCTCCCCCATCTCTCCTCTCCATCTATCTCAGCCATCTCTCTCTGCTCTCCCCCTCTCTCCTCTCCATCTATCTCAACCATCTCTCTCTGCTCTCCCCCCTCTCTCATCTCCATCTATCTCAGCCATCTCTCTCTGCTCTCCCCCTCTCTCCTCTCCATCTATCTCAACCATCTCTCTCTGCTCTCCCCCCTCTCTCATCTCCATCTATCTCAGCCATCTCTCTCTGCTCTCCCCCCTCTCTCCTCTCCATCTATCTCAGCCATCTCTCTCTGCTCTCCCCCTCCCTCTGCTCCCCCCCTCTCTCCTAGCTCCCCCTCTCTCTCCCTGATCCCCCTCTCTTCTTCTGCTCCCCCTGTCTCCCCCCTCTCTCCCTGATCCCCCTCTCTCTCTCTGCTCCCCCCCTCTCTCCCTGATCCCCCTCTCTCTCCCTACTCCCCCTCTCTCTCTCTGCACCCCCTCTCTCTTCACCTGCTCCCCCTCTCTCTCCCTGATCCCCCTCTCCCTGCTCATGCTGCCAGTCCCTTTCTCTCACTCTATCCCCCACCCCCTCTCTCTCCCCCCTCTCTCTCTCCCCTCTCTCTCCCCCCTCTCTCTCTCTCTCTCCCCCCTCTCTCTCTCCCCCTCTCTCTCTCCTCTCTCTCCTCTCTCTCTCCCCCCTCTCTCTCCCCCCTCTCTCTCTCCTCTCTCTGCTCCCAGTTCCCCTCCTCCCTTTAGTGTTTTGTGTCCCATTTTTATGAGGTCGAGATGCAGTATTGATAAGGGAGGGGGGGGGGGGGCAGCGGGGGGGGGGGGGGCAGCGTCTTTCCTGAGATGTCCTGGGGAGGCTGTTTAACTGACTGGGTTAATAGTGCTTCGAAGCAGAAAACACACACCCGCACTCAGATTTTGACCATGGATATATCTGTCTGATACATTATCACTTGCACCAGAACCCCTCAAACACATTAAAGTTAAGTCTGGGGTGATAATGTGCCTAGCATATATGCTACGGCAAGAGATTTGGTCCAATTAAAGACAAATGATCACATGAGGTTTATATCCATTTATACAGTACCTCTAGCTGTTGGTATGCACCTGGGTTCAGCTTGAGAATACAATGTTGTTCTCCATCAACATTGCCAATTAATAACTTGACACGCTTAGAATAGCTTCCATCCAAGAAGTCCTCATTCTGTTCTCTCTTCCAATACAGTGTTATTAACCATATTTTCCCCCAATGACAGAATCATCGGAAGATCTTGTTGCGTGACAATACATTCTCTTGAGGCATAACAGATTTTTTAAAGAAGTAAAACGGCATTGTGTGTGTGTGTCCCAAACTCCACCATATACCCTATATAGTGCACTGCTTTTGACCAGAGCCCTATGGGTCTTATATCCACATGGGTTCTGGTCAAAAGTAGTGCACTACATAGAGAACAGGGCGTCATATGGGACACAGACATTGTTGAATCCTTGGCTTTCACTGATAGGCCTGCTGTAGCTCAGTTGGTAGAGCATGGTGCTTGCAACTCCAGGGTTGTGGGTTCGATTCCCACGGGGGGGCAGTATGAAAATTGTATGCACTCACTAAACTGTAAGTCGCTCTGGATAAGAGCGTCTGCTAAAATGACAAAAATGTACTACCTGCAACTAAAAATACCAAAACGAGCAAATAGGATTTGAATAATAATAATAATATGCCATTTAGCAGACGCTTTTATCCAAAGCGACTTACAGTCATGCGTGCATACATTTTTTTGTGTATGGGTGGTCCCGGGGATCGAACCCACTACCTTGGCATTACAAGCGCCGTGCTCTACCAGCTGAGCTACAGCTGAGCTACAGAGGACCACCATTTGAAGCCTGGCAAACTGCAATGCTCTCTGGGAGTCTGCCTGGTCACTTGTTAGTAGACACACTCTGATTGGATTGCCTCTGACGTCCACAGCGTCATGCTAAGACCTGCATACTTCTTCTTTCTCTCTGGGTTATCTCAACATTTTTCCCATTATACATTCTCTACACGCGCCTCACTCTGAGACAGTGCCTTTATTGTGAATTAACGTTGAGCATAACCTCAGAAATAATCCAGCCTGTACCTGAGATGATATACAGAGAATTGTCCCTGATTGTATATGATAGATACTAAACAGGCAGCGCTCTACCTTCTGTATACATGACATTGCAATGTAATCTAGTTCAGAGAAAATGTCACCTTATGATAAGAGTGCATTACTACGGTATAGCAGACACAAGTAGCCTACGTTAAACTACAGGCAGGCAGTCCCCTGTGCTGTAGGGTATGAATTACATTACCAGGCAATCTAGTTCATAGAAAATGACTAATTATTCCAGACAGGGCCGGATTAATGCAGCGGTTTAACAGGAGCTGAAGCCCCCCCGGGGCCCAAGCCTGTAGGGGGCCCAGGAAGAGCAACATTTATACTTTTTTTTTTTTTTTTTTTACTGCAACCACCAATCACAGGAGCCTGCTCTCAATGAGTGTAGATAGCTTGCTGCAGATCTGCTAATCATCAGATGTGGGGGAGGAGAGGAGGTAGGTGGCCCACATGGGTTACTGGGGGGGCCCTGCCTTGATCCACATCGACGGGAGGTGGAAAGCTTCAAGTTCCTTACATTTACATTTACATTTAACGTCATTTAGCAGACGCTCTTATCCAGAGCGACTTACAAATCCTTGGCGTACACATCACCGACAAACTGAAATGGATCACCCACACAGACAGGGTGGTGAAGAAGGCGCAACAGTGCCTCTTCAACCTCAGGAGGCTAAAGAAATTTATCTTGGCACCTAAAACCTCACAAACTTTTACAGATGCACAATTGAGAGCATCCTGTCGGGCTGTATCACCGCCTTGTACAGCAACTGCACCGCCCGCAACCGCAAGGCTCTCCAGAGGTGGTGCGGTCTGCCCAACGCATTACCGGGGGCAAACTACCAGCCCTCCAGGACACCTACAGCACCCGATGTCACAAGAAGGCCAAAAAGATCATCAAGGACATCAACCACCCGAGCCACTGCCTGTTCACCCTGCTATCATCCAGAAGGCGAGGTCAGTACAGGTGCGTCAAAGCTGGGACCGAGAGACTGAAAAACAGCTTCTATCTCAAGGCCATCAGACTGTTAAACAGCCATCACTAGAACATTAGAGGCTGCTGCCTATAGACATAGACTAGAAATCACTGGCCACTTTAAGAAATGGAACACTAGCCACTTTAATTTTTACATTTACATTTTAGTCATTTAGCAGACGCTCTTATCCAGAGCGACATACAGTTAGTGAGTGCATACATAATTTTTTTCATACTGCCCCCCCGTGGGAATCAAATCCACAACCCTGGCGTTGCAAACGCCATGCTCTACCAACTGAGCTACATCCCTGTAAACATTATCCCCTTAATAATGTTTACATATCTTTCAATACTCATCTCATTGGTATATACTGTATTCTATACTATTCTACTGTATCTTAGTCCATGCCGCTCTGACATCGCTCGTCCATATATGTATATCTTCTTAATTAATTCCTTACTTAGATTTGTGTGTATTGGGTATATGTTGTGAAATTGTTAGATATTACTTGTTAGATATTACTGCACTGTCGGAGCTAGATGCACAAGTATTTCGCTACACCCGCAATAACATCTGCTACATATATGTATGTGGCCAATAAAATGTGATTTGATTTGATTGGGTAACTGATTCAGGGCCAGCCCTAGCATTTTGGGGGCCCTAAAACACCTTAGTCACCCCCCCTCTTGACGTCTGTCACGACTTCAGTCGAGGCTGCCCCTCCTCCTTGTTCGGGCAGGTTTCGGAGTTCGGCGTCACCGGCTTACTAGCTACTGCCGATCCATTTATCATTACTCCATTCGTCTTGTCTTCAATCACACACACCTGGTCCTTATTCCCTCATTAGTCATTGTTTAAGTGTTCCCTCTGCTTCCTTGTCTGTGTGGGTGATTGTTTATTGTGGAGGTTAGTGAAGCTTGGTGGAGCTCGTGTATTTTGTATCGACGGGAGTATTTCCCGTGTGTCTTGTATTTTCCAGTGCGCCTGTTTTGTGCCCTGGAGTGTGTTTGACTCATTCTGCATAAACCTGTATTTTGCGGATTAAAGCCTGTTATTCTGTGATTTACCCTCCTGCGCCTGACTCCTTCAACACCACCTCATCACAACGGCAGAGAGAAAGTTGCTTTCCTGCAATTCTACACATTTTAACATGGGGCATAGAGAAACAGTTGCAGTTTTAAAGCAAGTTTTCTGCAATTCTACACATTTTGCCATGACTCATGCCATGTTAATGATATCTGAGTGAGAGTTTTTTTAAATCTTTTTTTTTTTTTTAGGGGGTAGATCAGCTTTAATATTGCAGATAGATTGTAACTTCCATCAATGTAATTGTCTTCATCCCTTCCAATACCCCAAATGTTTTTTTTCTCGCTAATATATATATATAAATATAAAAAGTATTTAGTCAGCCACCAATTGTGCAAGTTCCCCCACTTAAAAAGATGAGAGAGGCCTGTAATTTTCATCATAGGTACACGTCAACTATGACAGACAAATTGAGAAAAAAAATCCAGAATATCACATTGTAGGATTTTTTATGAATTTATTTGCAAATTATGGTGGAAAATAAGTATTTGGTCAATAACAAAAGTTTCTCAATACTTTGTTATATACCCTTTGTTGGCAATGACACAGGTCAAACGTTTTCTGTAAGTCTTCACAAGGTTTTCACACACGGTTGCTGGTATTTTGGCCCATTCTTCCATGCAGATCTCCTCTAGAGCAGTGATGTTTTGGAGCTGTCACTGGGCAACACTGACTTTCAACTCCCTCCAAAGATGTTCTATGGGGTTGAGATCTGGAGACTGGCTAGACCACTCCAGGACCTTGAAATGCTTCTTACGAAGCCACTCCTTCGTTGCCGGGGCGGTGTGTTTGGGATCATTGTCATGCTGAAAGACCCAGCCACGTTTAATCTTCAATGCCCTTGCTGATGGAAGGAGGTTTTCACTCAAAATCTCACAATACATGGCCCCATTCATTCTTTCCTTTACACGGATCAGTCGTCCTGGTCCCTTTGCAGAAAAACAGCCCCAAAGCATGATGTTTCCACCCCCATGCTTCACAGTAGGTATGGTGTTCTTTGGATGCAACTCAGCATTCTTTGTCCTCCAAACACGACGAGTTGAGTTTTTACCAAAAAGTTCTATTTTGGTTTCATCTGACCATATGACATTCTCCCAATCCTCTTCTGGATCATCCAAATGCACTCTAGCAAACTTCAGATGGGCCTGGACATGTACTGGCTTAAGCACTGCAGGATTTGAGTCCCTGGCGGTGTAGTGTGTTACTGATGGTAGGCTTTGTTACTTTGGTCCCAGCTCTCTGCAGGTCATTCACTAGGTCCCCCCGTGTGGTTCTGGGATTTTTGCTCACCGTTCTTGTGATCATTTTGACCCCACGGGGTGAGATCTTGCGTGGAGCCCCAGATCGACGGAGATTATCAGTGGCCTTGTATGTCTTCCATTTCCTAATAATTGCTCCCACAGTTGATTTCTTCAAACCAAGCTGCTTACCTATTGCAGATTCAGTCTTCCCTGCCTGGTGCAGGTCTACAATTTTGTTTCTGGTGTCCTTTGACAGCTCTTTGGTCTTGGCCATAGTGGAGTTTGGAGTGTGACTGTTTGAGGTTGTGGACAGGTGTCGTTTATACTGATAACATGTTCAAACAGGTGCCATTAATACAGGTAACGAGTGGAGGACAGAGGAGCCTCTTAAAGAATAAGTTACAGGTCTGTGATTTTCATAAATCTTGCTTGTTTGTAGGTGACCAAATACTTATTTTCCACCATAATTTGCAAATAAATTCAATAAAAATCCTAAAATTTGATTTTCTGGAGAAAAAAAATCTCATTTTGTCTGTCATAGTTGACGTGTACCTATGATGAAAATGACAGGCCTCTCTCATCTTTTTAAGTGGGAGAACTTGCACAATTGGTGGCTGACTAAATACTTTTTTCCCCCACTGTATATATATATATATATATATATATATATATATATATATATATATATACTGTATATGTATATATACACATACATACATACATATATACACATACATACACACACACATATCCTTTTTTAAATTTTATTTCCCTTCATTACTTTCCAACCCCACCACCCCTTCCCCAATTGGAGTAAACTAGTGAACAACAACGCTTAGGCCTCTACTTCCAGCCCATACATACTATATACATTTTATAAACACAGTCCCAAATTTCTTGTGTAGAATGTGTTCAGCACTAGAAGGACAGACGTAGAATACAATTTAGAAGGGTTTTCAAATGTGATTTTTTTAAAAGCTTTTTTCAATGAATATTGTCTAAAATCATGTTTTAGGCTAAATCCACAATGCAACTAGTTCGGCATATGAAGGGATACAATTTGTTTTATAACAAACGTGAAAAATATTTTTATACATTTTGCATGAAAAGGGTCTAAAATATTTTTTTAACGTTCAGCACTAGAAGGCCTAGGGTTACTATACATGATTTTAACCCAACTTATAAGATATTGTCCAAAATTGAAATGTTCCAGGCATTTATATATAAACCCCAGTCGTACTTATCAAATGCCTTTTCGATGTCTGCTATAAATAGTAGGCCTGGTTTCCCAGATTTTTGATAGTGTTCTATTGTTTCCAGTACTTGCCTTATATTATCTCCAATGTATCTTCCATGTAAAAAAACCTGTCTGATTAGAATGAATAATGTCCGACAATACCTTTTTAATTCTATGCGCTATACATTTTGCTAGAATTTTTGCATCACAACACTGAAGTGTAAGGGGCCACAGTTTTTATTGCTATCTATCTGTTCTGTTAGACCTTCTATTTCCTTTGTTAGTATGGACTCTTTTGACCTAAATTGCTTTTGTTTTCGAGATGAGTACTGAATTGCATGGCCTCTAAAGGCACATTTAAAGGTGTCCCATACAATAAGGGGATTTGCTGTACCTATGTTATGTCGGAAAAAAATCAGTTATAAATTCCTCTGTCCTAGTTAAAAACAAGTTATCATCCAATAGGCTTTGATAAAATGTCCAATATCCTCGCCCACGTGGAAATTCAGTAAGTGAGTGAGAGTTACTAACAAAATCAATGGGGGTCCCCTGGAGGTCAGGACCCCTGGGCACATCGGGATTCAGCCATGATTACTACACGTTTAGATAGTTGGCTAGACTAACTTACCAATCGAAACATTGCTAGCCGACATGGCTAATTGAGTGACTGTCAGTGAGTGATATAACAAGAGAAAAACTGCTGATGCTAAACAAAATTTCGAAATTGTATATCCTACTATTGTAACTCTCATCAGTAAATTGAGACTTCGACTGAGTCCCCCCCCAAAAAATAAAAATAAATAAAAATAAAAGGTTAATCTGGCGCTGATTCCAGAGCACATTGCATATTTTTCAATCATATACCATGTTCTTAGCTCTAGACAATCTTTAAAGAATTACCCATCAAACACCACAGGAGATTCAGGGCACGTTCCTCTGCTCAGGGGTTGCTGACACCTGCCAAACTCTTACAATGCCAGGATAGGTATTTTACATATCAGCTAACCACATCATATGTTACAGCGATCTGTCGTTCGATGACACAGTCGATGGCGTTGCACGCAACCATTGGTTGATGCATGCAACGTCTGAGCAGGGGACATCTGAGCAGGGGACATCTGAGCTACTTCAATCAGATTACTTTTGATTGTCTTGTCCTCACATGAGCCAATCAATTTCCACAGACTGACTACACAGTAACAACACAGACTGACTACACAGTAACAACACAGACTGACTGCGCAGTAACAACACAGACTGACTGCGCAGTAACAACACAGACTGACTGCGCAGCAACAACACAGACTGACTGCACAGCAACAACACAGACTGACTGCACAGTAACAACACAGACTGACTGCACAGCAACAACACAGACTGACTGCACAGTAACAACACAGACTGACTGCGCAGTAACAACACAGACTGACTGCACAGTAACAACACAGACTGACTGCACAGTAACAACACAGACTGACTACACAGTAACAACACAGACTGACTACACAGTAACAACACAGACTGACTACACAGTAACAACACAGACTGACTACACAGTAACAACACAGACTGACTGCACAGTAACAACACAGACTGACTACACAGTAACAACACAGACTGACTACACAGCAACAACACAGACTGACTACACAGTAACAACACAGACTGACTACACAGTAACAACACAGACTGACTAGCGAAAAATTAATTACAGCACCAAAACAAATAGATCACACTCCTACAATATGTATTTTTTTTTTACTTCTTAAATCAAATCATGTCTTGTCTCAACAACATAGGCTGTCATCTGTATGGTGAATAAGAGCTGTTATTGGGTCAGAATTATGGTGAATAAGAACTGCTATTGGATCAGAGTTATGGTGAATAAGAACTGCTATTGGATCAGAGTTATGGTGAATAAGATTTGCTATTGGATCAGAGTTATGGTGAATAAAAACAGTTATTGAGTCAGAATTATGGTGAATAACAACTGATATTAGGTCAGAATGATGGTGGATAAGAACTGCTATTGGGTCAGAGTTATGGTGAATAAAAACTGTTATTGGATCAGAATTATGATGAATAAGATCTGTTATTGGGTCAGAATTATGGTGAATAAGATCTGTTATTAGGTAATATTAATGCCTGCTAGTGGTCAAGAAATCCTATTTAGGCCTACTCCTTTGTCATATTTGTTATATGCAATCTGGGGGTGGCAGATGGCCTAGTGGTTAAGAGCGTTGTGCCAATAACTGAAAGGTCAATGGTTCGAATCCCCGAGCTGACTAGGTGAAGAATATATTGATGTGCCCTTGACCAAGGCACTTAATCCTAATTGCTCCTATAAGTTGCTCTGGTTAAGAGTATCTAAAGCTACTGCTAATTATCCTTTTTTTTTTTATCTCTGTACTGTACAACAATATGTACTGTACAACAAACATTGTATATTAACATGTTGTTACATAGTCACATACTTGGGTTCTTAATAGTGCCAATTGTTGTCAAAAGGGCTTGGTAAATACATTTGATTGATTGATTGGTTGACTGATTGATTGACTGATTGGATGTAATTGAATGGAATCTTCTATTCTATTCTATTCTATTCCATTCTATTCAATCCTATTATATTCTAGGCTAATCATGTTCATGTGTGTGGGTCACTGTGGTAACGGTCTGAAATACTATGCATATTTCTCAATGATTGTTTTCCACTACACTGCTGTTTAACGTCAGACTGAGTTTGAGAACGGTGGAAATAAGGTGGAGAGCCAATTTGGAGGCGGAGTAATTCTAGGAGCTGCCTCCCTCCCACTCAGGCCAGTGGAGTGGAGCGGAATTCATTCCTAAAGGGATGGCTCTGGCTCCTCGGACACAGCTCAAAGACGAAGCTAGCAGACATTTGTGTGCGTCTCAGGGAAAGAGAGAGCGAGAGAGAAAGAGAGGGAGAGCGCTGGCTAAATGAGTGTAGACCTCTCTAGCTGATCCGGGAGGTTGTTTTGCCACTTAGCCCGTCATGTGATTGCCCTGGGCTTGCTATCCTTCGGTTTTTCCTTTTTGTTAACTTGATTTCCAGGAGCAGCCTACCTACCACTGCAGGGAAGCCAAGTTGGCTAGGACTTGTAATCAAATACCGGTGGTGCGTTTTTTTTTTTTTTTTTTAGTAGGATAGGCTAAGGCTTCTTCGTTCCAAAAGGGTGGTGGACCCGACACAAGCTTCCTGTGGAGACTGTCACCACCATCTAGCAAAGAGACAACAGAGGACCACCTTTATACTTGTTGGAGACGTCCAGAGAAGGAGTGCCTCTCGCTACGCCTGGGTCGTTGCCGCTGGTTCTCGTTTTCAATCCCTCTACAAAGAAGAGGATTTCAAGGAATATAATATATGCACAGATGAAATGGTCAGTCCCCCCCCGATATAACGGCTTCATATTTCAAAAATCTCTCTGCTCCTGTCTTCTATGTGGCGTTCATGTTTCGTGGATCTACTGCTCTAGTCTGCGGCTCCGCCAGTGAAAGTGTTGGGTTTGAGGAGACGGAGAGTCTCCCTTCTGTGGATACAAGTGTGAGGGGACGGGCAAGTCAACACACGATTTTTGCTTTTGAGATACACATTCAGCTAATCAAACTATGTGAATTTGGTGAATGTAATCGGGTAAGTGTATATACGTGTAGCTAATTCGTGCCATTAGCTACATAACGGCAAACTTGCCCAAGCCATAGCCAGAGATCTGTCTGTAGCTGTCTAGCGTTGGGCTGAGATGGGTCCTCCGCGGTAGGTAGCTAATATTTCTCTTCTGCCTGCTTCTTAGCTAGCTTCTGTTTCGGACCTCACTAGCTTCTATTTCGGACCTTACTGTTTTGCCCTTTTGCAGCTGCTGGTGTTAGTCAGGTCGCTGCTGGCGGTTTCCTGGCGTTCAAACTGGGCTGAAAACAGGTGCATTGCAAGGAGATATGTGGTGACTGTTCGAGACGGTATGCGCTAATGTAGTTAGCTAATAACATCGGTTGACTATTTATTTAACCGATTATCGTGGGGTTTCGTGGGCAATTGGTTAGCTAATGTGTTACTACAGTTATATTGGGTATCCCACTTAATTACTAGGAATGTACATTGAGATTTGCGAGGTGAAGTTATGGCTAGCGATATAACTTTGTTATTTCAGCATTATTGCATTGCTACTTTTCATGGCCTGCCTTGGAAATTCACATTTACATTTTAGTCATTTAGCAGACGCTCTTATCCAGAGCTACTTACAGTTAGTGAGTGAATACATTTTTCACACTGGCCCCCCGTGGGAAACGAACCCACAACCCTGGCGTTGCAAGCGCCACGCTCTACCAACTGAGCTACAGGAGAAATGTTGTCAGGTTTGTTGTTGTTTAAACTTAGCTTACTATACAGTCTAATAGTTTATTGGATCATATTACAGTAACCACACCTTATGTAATGTTACATTGAATTGTCTGAGTAGACGGTACTTATTTTTCCTCTTCTTCTTAATCTAAAATATAGATGGGGTTTTGATGAATAATTCCTACTAGTTGATCTTATTCTACCCAATGTTATTACACTATAGCCACCGATTTGCTCAAAACATGATTAGGTAGCTAGATCCAATTCCACATTATGGCAGGCTAGCTGCGCCAGTAGCTATTTATTGAAGGTAGGTTACAGCTATTAGTTTTCGGTGCGTGTGCGCACATGTGCTGTTCTTGCTTTGAGCGAGAACAGTGGGGGTCCAACTTGGTTAGGTTGTATAAAAAAACACGAGGGAGGAAACATTGGATTATGTGCATCACCGCTCTGTGACATCATACTGCAATCTTACAATGGAACGCAATTATCTCCATAATGCTACTGTTTGGTTCACATCAAACATAACACAGGGCTTGGTTCAATTATAAAAGTGTGTTATGATGTTACCGGGGATGTTTTTTTAATATTTTACTCACGTCCCCTTCTCCATGGAGACGTTTTAAACCTTCCAGCTGGGGGGGGGGGGGGGTATCGCTAATCTCTGTAAGGACCCTAAAGCAAAAAGCTTTCTCTCCGTGTGAGGACAGACAACCGTATGGCAGGGAAACATTTATGGAGGCTACGACAGAACCACCACACGACACTTTCATTCTTTAGAATCCCCCTTTGGGTTCAGTATGTTTCTGTGATCCTTTTTTAAAATATTTTCTTGATAACATCACCCTTGTATTTTTTGTTGTCTTTCGAGGCATTTGTGTGTGAGTCTAGGGTATTTTTAGGTGACCTATCCAAGTGTGTTTCCCCGAGGTGCATTAAAACACTTAGGAATAGCAATTGATTTGTGTTTTTTTTTTTTTTTTTTGTGCAAACACACCCAATAGAGCATTGTATGTTTGTTTATTGTTCTGATTCACTGGGGGGTGTTTGTCCAAAATTATTCAAAGCCTATTTAGTCATAGATACTGCTTGCCTGTTAGGAGTGGCATTTCATTCTGAAGCTTAAGCTGTTTCTAATGAAGCAATAGGGCTCAAGGGGGTGTGGTATAGGGCCAATATCCCACCGCTAAGGGATGTTCGTAAGCACGACACAACGCGGAGTGCCTGGATACAGCCCTAAGCTGTTGTATATTGGTCAAATACCACAAACCACCAAGGTGCCTTATTGCTATTATAAACTGCTTACCAACGTAACTAGAGCAGTAAAAATAAATGTTTTGTCATACCCGTGGTATACAGACTGATATACCACATCCATGGCTGTCAGCCAATCAGCATTCAGGGCTTGAACCACTCACTTTATAATAATGAACAACAGCAGTGACATATTGATTAGCCTCCCCAACAACCAGATGTTCCGGTTTTCAGGGGAAATGGAAAGAGAGCTTGTGACTTGACTTCCGCTTTTGGACGTTAACAAGGTGACAACACAGATGATCCATTATATTAACCAGATACTCTAGTGGCCACTCTAACAATTCAAATGAATGTCTTCAAAAATTGAAGGCAGCAGGATAGGAGGCAAGATCAGGTGGGACCATTCTAGCCAATGAGAGGGCAGATACGTGGCCCTGTGTAGCTCAGTTGGTAGAGCATGGCATTTGCAACGCCAAGGTTGTGGGTTCGATTCCCATGGGGGGCTAGTATGAAAAATGTATGCACTCACTAACTGTAAGTGGCTCTGGATAAGAGCATCTGCTAAATGACTACAATGTAGCTAAGTGTGTGACAACAGGTACAACAGTTTCCACTAGTTACTACAGCCACACAGTCAAAATTGGCAATGTATCGTCAAAATTCAAGAAAACAAAACATTTGACTTTTTGGTCTTAATTTAAGGTTAGGGTTAGGCATAAGGTTACCAGTGTGGTTGAGGTTAGGGTTAGGCATAAGGTTACCAGTGTGGTTGAGGTTAGGGTTAGGCATAAGGTTACCAGTGTGGTTGAGGTTAGGGTTAGGCATAAGGTTAGCAGTGTGGTTGAGGTTAGAGTTAGGTTTAAAATCACATTTTAAGAAGATACATTGTAGAAATAGGCGGGGTTTATGAATTTGTGGCTGTGGTAACTAGTGAAGACCAGGCACAATTCCGATATCAAGTGTTATTTCTCAAAGTTTCCGGGATGTCACATGTCCTACTTATGTCAGTACACCCGTAACATCCTAATAATTACAAATATTATATCAAATAAGCCACACGTAGCAAATAAGCCATACAGTGGGGGAAAAAAGTATTTAGTCAGCCACCAATTGTGCAAGTTCTCCCACTTAAAAAGATGAGAGAGGCCTGTAATTTTCATCATAGGTACACGTCAACTATGACAGACAAATTGAGAAAAAAAAAATCACATTGTAGGATTTTTTATGAATTTATTTGCAAATTATGGTGGAAAATAAGTATTTGGTCAGTAACAAAAGTTTCTCAATACTTTGTTATATACCCTTTGTTGGCAATGACACAGGTCAAACGTTTTCTGTAAGTCTTCACAAGGTTTTCACACACTGTTGCTGGTATTTTGGCCCATTCCTCCATGCAGATCTCCTCTAGAGCAGTGATGTTTTGGAGCTGTCGCTGGGCAACACAGACTTTCAACTCCCTCCAAAGATTTTCTATGGGGTTGAGATCTGGAGACTGGCTAGGCCACTCCAGGACCTTGAAATGCTTCATACGAAGCCACTCCTTCGTTGCCCGGGCGGTGTGTTAGGGATCATTATCATGCTGAAAGACCCAGCCACGTTTCATCTTCAATGCCCTTGCTGATGGAAGGAGGTTTTCACTCAAAATCTCACGATACGTGGCCCCATTCATTCTTTCCTTTACACGGATCAATCGTCCTGGTCCCTTTGCAGAAAAACAGCCCCAAAGCATGATGTTTCCACCCCCATGCTTCACAGTAGGTATGGTGTTCTTTGGATGCAACTCAGCATTCTTTGTCCTCCAAACACGACGAGTTGAGTTTTTACCAAAAAGTTCTATTTTGGTTTCATCTGACCATATGACATTCTCCCAATCCTCTTCTGGATCATCCAAATGCACTCTAGCAAACTTCAGACGGGCCTGGACATGTACTGGCTTAAGCAGGGGGACACGTCTGGCACTGCTTATGGTAGGCTTTGTTACTTTGGTCCCAGCTCTCTGCAGGTCATTCACTAGGTCCCCCCGTGTGATTCTGGGATTTTTGCTCACCGTTCTTGTGATTATTTTGACCCCACGGGGTGAGATCTTGCGTGGAGCCCCAGATCGAGGGAGATTATCAGTGGTTTTGTATGTCTTCCATTTCCTAATAATTGCTCCCACAGTTGATTTCTTCAAACCAAGCTGCTTACCTATTGCAGATTCAGTCTTCCCAGCCTGGTGCAGGTCTACAATTTTGTTTCTGGTGTCCTTTGACAGCTCTTTGGTCTTGGCCATAGTGGAGTTTGGAGTGTGACTGTTTGAGGTTGTGGACAGGTGTCTTTTATACTAATAACAAGTTCAAACAGGTGCCATTAATACAGGTAACGAGTGGAGGACAGAGGAGCCTCTTAAAGAATAAGTTACAGGTCTGTTAGAGCCAGAAATCTTGCTTGTTTGTAGGTGACCAAATACTTATTTTCCACCATAATTTGCAAATAAATTCATTAAAAATCCTACAATGTGATTTTTTTTTCTCAATTTGTCTGTCATAGTTGCCGTGTACCTATGATGAAAATTACAGGCCTCTCTCATCTTTTTAAGTGGGAGAACTTGCACAATTGGTGGTTGACTAAATACTTTTTTTCCCCACTGTACATTTGTTTTGTTAACCAAATTCGACACTCTCATTTACATTTTAGTCATTTAGCAGACGCTCTTATCCAGAGCCACTTACAGTTAGTGAGTGCATACATTTTTCATACTGCCCCCCCCCCCCCCCCCCCCCCCCCCCCCCCCCCGTGGGAAACGAACCCACAACCCTGGCGTTGCAAGCGCCATGCTCTACCAACTGAGCTACATTGACCTCCATACAAAAACTCCATAGAAAAAATGTCACCTGCTGGAGAAGACAGATTTTGGTCCCAGTTATCCTTCACGCTTCTCCTCTTCCTCTCTGGCGACACTTCAGTCTGAACTCCTCCTCCACATTTACTGGATTGGTTGAACAGTGCAGAAGAGAAACTCCCTCCGACAGTTTTTTTTCTCTTATCGTCAAGACCAGTATGTATGGGATCTATTTTCAGCCGTTTATTTTTACGCCTGCTACATTAGGTTACATATTGAGAGACAAGGTTTATACAATTATGTCCTCTTGTCCTATTTTCAAATGGGTTGTTTTTTAAATTGGTTTGTGGCTCTCCACTTTCGGTGGTTTTACATCTGGAAACAAGATAATATATTTTGTTTGATTCGGCTTGGCCATTCATTTCTGTGCCTTCACTATTATTGCTATAGTGCCTCAGAGCCTGCTCTGTATTTAAAGAATCATTGGGAAGTGCTTTTAGGAGTGTCTTGGAATGCCTTCTGGACACTGAAAAACAATGTCCGAGTCCCAAACGGCATCCTATTCTCTTTACAGTGCACTAAATTTGACCAGAGCCCATAGGGGGGCAAAGTAGTGCACTATGTAGGGAATAGGGTGCCGTTTGGACAGCAGTAAATGTCTCACTTGCACACAGCATACAGATTAGTAATATAGTAGTACCACCTCTCCATGACCCTAATACATCATGTAGTAATATAGTAGTACCACCTCTCCATGACCCTAATACATCATGTAGTAATATAGTAGTACCACCTCTCCATGACCCTAATACATCATGTAGTAATATAGTAGTACCACCTCTCCATGACCCTAATACATCATGTAGTAATATAGTAGTACTACCTCTCCATGACCCTAATACATCATGTAGTAATATAGTAGTACCACCTCTCCATGACCCTAATACATCATGTAGTAATATAGTAGTACCACCTCTCCATGACCCTAATACATCATGTAGTAATATAGTAGTACCACCTCTCCATGACCCTAATACATCATGTAGTAATATAGTAGTACCACCTCTCCATGACCCTAATACATCATGTAGTAATATAGTAGTACCACCTCTCCATGACCCTAATACATCATGTAGTAATATAGTAGTACCACCTCTCCATGACCCTAATACATCATGTAGTAATATAGTAGTACCACCTCTCCATGACCCTAATACATCATGTAGTAATATAGTAGTACCACCTCTCCATGACCCTAATACATCATGTAGTAATATAGTAGTACCACCTCTCCGTGACTCTAATACATCATGTATAGTAGTACCACCTCTCCATGACCCATATCTACTATGTGAAGTCCAAGTGTGCAATAACTCAATTCACCTTTGCACTCCTTCTAAACAATTAAAAACTTTAGCAAAGGGTAAAGTCTACAAAACATAGTCCACTCTGTTCGTAACAGATTGTAGTTTTGGGAACAGAAAACTGTATTGAGATCAATTGTTTCATTGATAAGAAAATTTGCAAAGTATCGGCCAAAATCCATCTTGTTCCATCTTCTCCCACTGCCGGACACTTGGCTTCCTCTCACTACCATATTTGGGAGTGAGTGGACCTGCCAAGCGGATGCGTCACATTTATACATACTGTGAAATATCTGTCTCATTGTTCTATTTGCGGTAACAGTCTTCCTGTTTATCTCCCTGTGAGCAGTAGTAGCAGTCTTCCTGTTTATCTCCCTGTGAGCAGTAGTAGCAGTCTTCCTGTTTATCTCCCTGTGAGCTGTAGCAGCAGTCTTCCTGTTTATCTCCCTGTGAGCAGTAGTAGCAGTCTTCCTGTTTATCTCCCTGTGAGCAGTAGCAGCAGTCTTCCTGTTTATCTCCCTGTGAGCAGTAGCAGCAGTCTTCCTGTTTATCTCCCTGTGAGCTGTAGCAGCAGTCTTCCTGTTTATCTCCCTGTGAGCAGTAGCAGCAGTCTTCCTGTTTATCTCCCTGTGAACAGTAGTAGCAGTCTTCCTGTTTATCTCCCTGTGAGCAGTAACAGCAGTCTTCCTGTTTATCTCCCTGTGAGCAGTAGCAGAAGTCTTCCTGTGTATCTCCCTGTGAGCAGTAGCAGCAGTCTTCCTGTTTATCTCCCTGTGAGCAGTAGCAGCAGTCTTCCTGTGTATCTCCCTGTGAGCAGTAGCAGCAGTCTTCCTGTTTATCTCCCTGTGAGCAGTAGCAGCAGTCTTCCTGTTTATCTCCCTGTGAGCAGTAGTAGCAGTCTTCCTGTTTATCTCCCTGTGAGCAGTAGCAGCAGTCTTCCTGTTTATCTCCCTGTGAGCAGTAGCAGCAGTCTTCCTGTTTATCTCCCTGTGAGCAGTAGCAGCAGTCTTCCTGTTTATCTCCCTGTGAGCAGTAGCAGCAGGCTTCCTGTTTATCTCCCTGTGAGCAGTAGCAGCAGTCTTCCTGTTTATCTCCCTGTGAGCAGTAGCAGAAGTCTTCCTGTTTATCTCCCTGTGAGCAGTAGCAGCAGTCTTCCTGTTTATCTCCCTGTGAGCAGTAGCAGCAGTCTTCCTGTTTATCTCCCTGTGAGCAGTAGCAGCAGTCTTCCTGTTTATCTCCCTGTGAGCAGTAGCAGCAGTCTTCCTGTTTATCTCCCTGTGAGCAGTAGCAGCAGTCTTCCTGTTTATTTCCCTGTGAGCAGTAGCAGCAGTCTTCCTGTTTATCTCCCTGTGAGCAGTAGCAGCAGTCTTCCTGTTTATCTCCCTGTGAGCAGTAGCAGCAGTCTTCCTGTTTATCTCCCTGTGAGCAGTAGCAGCAGTCTTCCTGTTTATTTCCCTGTGAGCAGTAGCAGCAGTCTTCCTGTTTATCTCCCTGTGAGCAGTAGCAGCAGTCTTCCTGTTTATCTCCCTGTGAGCAGTAGCAGCAGTCTTCCTGTTTATCTCCCTGTGAGCAGTAGCAGCAGTCTTCCTGTTTATCTCCCTGTGAGCAGTAGCAGAAGTCTTCCTGTGTATCTCCCTGTGAGCAGTAGCAGCAGTCTTCCTGTTTATCTCCCTGTGAGCAGTAGCAGCAGTCTTCCTGTTTATCTCCCTGTGAGCAGTAGCAGCAGTCTTCCTGTTTATCTCCCTGTGAGCAGTAGCAGCAGTCTTCCTGTTTATCTCCCTGTGAGCAGTAGCAGCAGTCTTCCTGTTTATCTCCCTGTGAGCAGTAGCAGCAGTCTTCCTGTTTATCTCCCTGTGAGCAGTAGCAGCAGTCTTCCTGTTTATCTCCCTGTCAGCAGTAGCAGCAGTCTTCCTGTTTATCTCCCTGTCAGCAGTAGCAGCAGTCTTCCTGTTTATTTCCCTGTGAGCAGTAGCAGCAGTCTTCCTGTTTATCTCCCTGTCAGCAGTAGCAGCAGTCTTCCTGTTTATCTCCCTGTCAGCAGTAGCAGCAGTCTTCCTGTTTATCTCCCTGTGAGCAGTAGCAGCAGTCTTCCTGTTTATCTCCCTGTCAGCAGTAGCAGCAGTCTTCCTGTTTATCTCCCTGTCAGCAGTAGCAGCAGTCTTCCTGTTTATCTCCCTGTGAGCAGTAGCAGCAGTCTTCCTGTTTATCTCCCTGTGAGCAGTAGCAGCAGTCTTCCTGTTTATCTCCCTGTGAGCAGTAGCAGCAGTCTTCCTGTTTATCTCCCTGTCAGCAGTAGCAGCAGTCTTCCTGTGTATCTCCCTGTCAGCAGTAGCAGCAGTCTTCCTGTTTATCTCCCTGTCAGCAGTAGCAGCAGTCTTCCTGTTTATCTCCCTGTCAGCAGTAGCAGCAGTCTTCCTGTTTATCTCCCTGTCAGCAGTAGCAGCAGTCTTCCTGTTTATCTCCCTGTCAGCAGTAGCAGCAGTCTTCCTGTTTATCTCCCTGTCAGCAGTAGCAGCAGTCTTCCTGTTTATCTCCCTGTCAGCAGTAGCAGCAGTCTTCCTGTTTATCTCCCTGTCAGCAGTAGCAGCAGTCTTCCTGTTTATCTCCCTGTCAGCAGTAGCAGCAGTCTTCCTGTTTATCTCCCTGTCAGCAGTAGCAGCAGTCTTCCTGTTTATCTCCCTGTGAGCAGTAGCAGCAGTCTTCCTGTTTATCTCCCTGTCAGCAGTAGCAGCAGTCTTCCTGTTTATCTCCCTGTCAGCAGTAGCAGCAGTCTTCCTGTTTATCTCCCTGTCAGCAGTAGCAGCAGTCTTCCTGTTTATCTCCCTGTCAGCAGTAGCAGCAGTCTTCCTGTTTATCTCCCTGTCAGCAGTAGCAGCAGTCTTCCTGTTTATCTCCCTGTCAGCAGTAGCAGCAGTCTTCCTGTTTATCTCCCTGTCAGCAGTAGCAGCAGTCTTCCTGTTTATCTCCCTGTCAGCAGTAGCAGCAGTCTTCCTGTTTATCTCCCTGTCAGCAGTAGCAGCAGTCTTCCTGTTTATCTCCCTGTCAGCAGTAGCAGCAGTCTTCCTGTTTATCTCCCTGTGAGCAGTAGCAGCAGTCTTCCTGTTTATCTCCCTGTCAGCAGTAGCAGCAGTCTTCCTGTTTATCTCCCTGTCAGCAGTAGCAGCAGTCTTCCTGTTTATCTCCCTGTGAGCAGTAGCAGCAGTCTTCCTGTTTATCTCCCTGTCAGCAGTAGCAGCAGTCTTCCTGTTTATCTCCCTGTCAGCAGTAGCAGCAGTCTTCCTGTTTATCTCCCTGTCAGCAGTAGCAGCAGTCTTCCTGTTTATCTCCCTGTGAGCAGTAGCAGCAGTCTTCCTGTTTATCTCCCTGTCAGCAGTAGCAGCAGTCTTCCTGTTTATCTCCCTGTCAGCAGTAGCAGCAGTCTTCCTGTTTATCTCCCTGTCAGCAGTAGCAGCAGTCTTCCTGTTTATCTCCCTGTCAGCAGTAGCAGCAGTCTTCCTGTTTATCTCCCTGTGAGCAGTAGCAGCAGTCTTCCTGTTTATCTCCCTGTGAGCAGTAGCAGCAGTCTTCCTGTTTATCTCCCTGTCAGCAGTAGCAGCAGTCTTCCTGTTTATCTCCCTGTCAGCAGTAGCAGCAGTCTTCCTGTTTATCTCCCTGTCAGCAGTAGCAGCAGTCTTCCTGTTTATCTCCCTGTCAGCAGTAGCAGCAGTCTTCCTGTTTATCTCCCTGTCAGCAGTAGCAGCAGTCTTCCTGTTTATCTCCCTGTCAGCAGTAGCAGCAGTCTTCCTGTTTATCTCCCTGTGAGCAGTAGCAGCAGTCTTCCTGTTTATCTCCCTGTCAGCAGTAGCAGCAGTCTTCCTGTTTATCTCCCTGTCAGCAGTAGCAGCAGTCTTCCTGTTTATCTCCCTGTCAGCAGTAGCAGCAGTCTTCCTGTTTATCTCCCTGTCAGCAGTAGCAGCAGTCTTCCTGTTTATCTCCCTGTCAGCAGTAGCAGCAGTCTTCCTGTTTATCTCCCTGTCAGCAGTAGCAGCAGTCTTCCTGTTTATCTCCCTGTCAGCAGTAACAGCAGTCTTCCTGTTTATCTCCCTGTCAGCAGTAGCAGCAGTCTTCCTGTTTATCTCCCTGTCAGCAGTAACAGCAGTCTTCCTGTTTATCTCCCTGTCAGCAGTAGCAGCAGTCTTCCTGTTTATCTCCCTGTCAGCAGTAACAGCAGTCTTCCTGTTTATCTCCCTGTCAGCAGTAGCAGCAGTCTTCCTGTTTATCTCCCTGTCAGCAGTAGCAGCAGTCTTCCTGTTTATCTCCCTGTCAGCAGTAGAAGCAGTCTTCCTGTTTATCTCCCTGTCAGCAGTAACAGCAGTCTTCCTGTTTATCTCCCTGTCAGCAGTAGAAGCAGTCTTCCTGTTTATCTCCCTGTCAGCAGTAACAGCAGTCTTCCTGTTTATCTCCCTGTCAGCAGTAACAGCAGTCTTCCTGTTTATCTCCCTGTCAGCAGTAGCAGCAGTCTTCCTGTTTATCTCCCTGTCAGCAGTAGCAGCAGTCTTCCTGTTTATCTCCCTGTGAGCAGTAGCAGCAGTCTTCCTGTTTATCTCCCTGTCAGCAGTAGCAGCAGTCTTCCTGTTTATCTCCCTGTGAGCAGTAGCAGCAGTCTTCCTGTTTATCTCCCTGTGAGCAGTAGCAGCAGTCTTCCTGTTTATCTCCCTGTCAGCAGTAGCAGCAGTCTTCCTGTTTATCTCCCTGTCAGCAGTAGCAGCAGTCTTCCTGTTTATCTCCCTGTCAGCAGTAGCAGCAGTCTTCCTGTTTATCTCCCTGTCAGCAGTAGCAGCAGTCTTCCTGTTTATCTCCCTGTCAGCAGTAGCAGCAGTCTTCCTGTTTATCTCCCTGTGAGCAGTAGCAGCAGTCTTCCTGTTTATCTCCCTGTGAGCAGTAGCAGCAGTCTTCCTGTTTATCTCCCTGTCAGCAGTAGCAGCAGTCTTCCTGTTTATCTCCCTGTCAGCAGTAGCAGCAGTCTTCCTGTTTATCTCCCTGTGAGCAGTAGCAGCAGTCTTCCTGTTTATCTCCCTGTCAGCAGTAGCAGCAGTCTTCCTGTTTATCTCCCTGTGAGCAGTAGCAGCAGTCTTCCTGTTTATCTCCCTGTCAGCAGTAGCAGCAGTCTTCCTGTTTATCTCCCTGTCAGCAGTAGCAGCAGTCTTCCTGTTTATCTCCCTGTCAGCAGTAGCAGCAGTCTTCCTGTTTATCTCCCTGTGAGCAGTAGCAGCAGTCTTCCTGTTTATCTCCCTGTGAGCAGTAGCAGCAGTCTTCCTGTTTATCTCCCTGTGAGCAGTAGCAGCAGTCTTCCTGTTTATCTCCCTGTGAGCAGTAGCAGCAGTCTTCCTGTTTATCTCCCTGTCAGCAGTAGCAGCAGTCTTCCTGTTTATCTCCCTGTGAGCAGTAGCAGCAGTCTTCCTGTTTATCTCCCTGTGAGCAGTAGCAGAAGTCTTCCTGTGTATCTCCCTGTGAGCAGTAGCAGCAGTCTTCCTGTTTATCTCCCTGTGAGCAGTAGCAGCAGTCTTCCTGTGTATCTCCCTGTGAGCAGTAGCAGCAGTCTTCCTGTTTATCTCCCTGTGAGCAGTAGCAGCAGTCTTCCTGTTTATCTCCCTGTGAGCAGTAGTAGCAGTCTTCCTGTTTATCTCCCTGTGAGCAGTAGCAGCAGTCTTCCTGTTTATCTCCCTGTGAGCAGTAGCAGCAGTCTTCCTGTTTATCTCCCTGTGAGCAGTAGCAGCAGTCTTCCTGTTTATCTCCCTGTCAGCAGTAGCAGCAGTCTTCCTGTTTATCTCCCTGTCAGCAGTAGCAGCAGTCTTCCTGTTTATCTCCCTGTGAGCAGTAGCAGCAGTCTTCCTGTTTATCTCCCTGTCAGCAGTAGCAGCAGTCTTCCTGTTTATCTCCCTGTGAGCAGTAGCAGCAGTCTTCCTGTTTATCTCCCTGTCAGCAGTAGCAGCAGTCTTCCTGTTTATTTCCCTGTCAGCAGTAGCAGCAGTCTTCCTGTTTATCTCCCTGTCAGCAGTAGCAGCAGTCTTCCTGTTTATCTCCCTGTGAGCAGTAGCAGCAGTCTTCCTGTTTATCTCCCTGTGAGCAGTAGCAGCAGTCTTCCTGTTTATCTCCCTGTGAGCAGTAGCAGCAGTCTTCCTGTTTATCTCCCTGTGAGCAGTAGCAGCAGTCTTCCTGTTTATCTCCCTGTCAGCAGTAGCAGCAGTCTTCCTGTTTATCTCCCTGTGAGCAGTAGCAGCAGTCTTCCTGTTTATCTCCCTGTGAGCAGTAGCAGAAGTCTTCCTGTGTATCTCCCTGTGAGCAGTAGCAGCAGTCTTCCTGTTTATCTCCCTGTGAGCAGTAGCAGCAGTCTTCCTGTGTATCTCCCTGTGAGCAGTAGCAGCAGTCTTCCTGTTTATCTCCCTGTGAGCAGTAGCAGCAGTCTTCCTGTTTATCTCCCTGTGAGCAGTAGTAGCAGTCTTCCTGTTTATCTCCCTGTGAGCAGTAGCAGCAGTCTTCCTGTTTATCTCCCTGTGAGCAGTAGCAGCAGTCTTCCTGTTTATCTCCCTGTGAGCAGTAGCAGCAGTCTTCCTGTTTATCTCCCTGTGAGCAGTAGCAGCAGGCTTCCTGTTTATCTCCCTGTGAGCAGTAGCAGCAGTCTTCCTGTTTATCTCCCTGTGAGCAGTAGCAGCAGTCTTCCTGTTTATCTCCCTGTGAGCAGTAGCAGCAGTCTTCCTGTTTATCTCCCTGTGAGCAGTAGCAGCAGTCTTCCTGTTTATCTCCCTGTGAGCAGTAGCAGCAGTCTTCCTGTTTATCTCCCTGTGAGCAGTAGCAGAAGTCTTCCTGTTTATCTCCCTGTGAGCAGTAGCAGCAGTCTTCCTGTTTATCTCCCTGTGAGCAGTAGCAGCAGTCTTCCTGTTTATCTCCCTGTGAGCAGTAGCAGCAGTCTTCCTGTTTATCTCCCTGTGAGCAGTAGCAGAAGTCTTCCTGTTTATCTCCCTGTGAGCAGTAGCAGCAGTCTTCCTGTTTATCTCCCTGTCAGCAGTAGCAGCAGTCTTCCTGTTTATCTCCCTGTCAGCAGTAGCAGCAGTCTTCCTGTTTATCTCCCTGTGAGCAGTAGCAGCAGTCTTCCTGTTTATCTCCCTGTCAGCAGTAGCAGAAGTCTTCCTGTTTATCTCCCTGTCAGCAGTAGCAGCAGTCTTCCTGTTTATCTCCCTGTCAGCAGTAGCAGCAGTCTTCCTGTTTATCTCCCTGTCAGCAGTAGCAGCAGTCTTCCTGTTTATCTCCCTGTCAGCAGTAGCAGCAGTCTTCCTGTTTATCTCCCTGTCAGCAGTAGCAGCAGTATTCTCAGGAAGCACCACTTTCTCCCTGCATCCCAAATGACACTTTATTCCCTATATAGTGAACTGCTTTTGACCAGGGCCCCTGTCAAAAGTAGTGCACTATATTAGATATAGGGTGCTGTTTGAAAACACAGCCTCTGTCTGCTGCAGCACACACAGCGGTGTGTAATAGCTGACACTTCAGCTGCAGCAGTCGTCTGGAGCAGTCGTCTGGAGCCTAACCTACACGTTCCTGCTCTGTTGCCTGTAAATAACCTGCGGTGGGTTGTCTTAAAGGGTATGAGGAAGGTTTGGGAGCGAGTCTTGCACGTCCCTGCTGTGAAGCAATAGAACACAATGAAGCTACTGGAAAAGAAGGGGATTCAAATGTTTCTGTAGGAAAGTGAAGCAATAGCAACAAATGTAGCTACGCTCTAAGAAAATAAAGTTCTACAACTTTCGTAAAAAGTTCAAAGGTACTGTAGCTTCGTTCTTAGAACTAAAAGGGTTCCTTGAGGGTTCTTTTGTTGGGGGGTTGGATCTGCCTGGAAATACAAAGGGTTTTCCGACCCATAAGCTGACGAATGCTTTATACAGTGAGGGGAAAAAAGTATTTGATCCCCTGCTGATTTTGTACGTTTGCCCACTGACAAAGAAATGATCAGTCTATAATTTTAATGGTAGGTTTATTTGAACAGTGAGGGACAGAATATCAACAAAAAAATCAAGAAAAACGCATGTCAAAAATGTTATAAATTGATTTGCATGTTAATGAGGGAAATAAGTATTTGACCCCCTCTGCAAAACATGACTTAGTACTTGGTGGCAAAACCCTTGTTGGCAATCACAGTGGTCAGACGTTTCTTGTAGTTGGCCACCAGGTTTGCACACATCTCAGGAGGGATTTTGTCCCACTCCTCTTTGCAGATCTTCTCCAAGGTTTTGAGGCTGACGTTTGGCAACTCGAACCTTCAGCTCCCTCCACAGATTTTCTATGGGATTAAGGTCTGGAGACTGGCTAGGCCACTCCAGGACCTTAATGTGCTAATTCTTGAGCCACTCCTTTGTTGCCTTGGCCGTGTGTTTTGGGTCATTGTCATGCTGGAATACCCATCCACAACTCATTTTCAATGCCCTGGCTGAGGGAAGGAGGTTCTCACCCAAGATTTGACGGTACATGGCCCCGTCCATCGTCCCTTTGATGCGGTGAAGTTGTCCTGACCCCTTAGCAGAAAAACACCCCCAAAGCATAATGTTTCCACCTCCATGTTTGACGTGGGGATGGTGTTCTTGGGGTCATAGGCTACATTCCTCCTCCTCCAAACACGGCGAGTTGAGTTGATGCCAAAGAGCTCCATTTTGGTCTCATCTGACCACAACACCCAGTTCTCCTCTGAATCATTCAGATGTTCATTGGAAAACTTCAGACTGGCATGTATATGTGCTTTCTTGAGCAGGGGGACCTTGTGGGCGCTGCAGGATTTCAGTCCTTCACGGCGTAGTGTGTTACCTATTGTTTTCTTGGTGACTATGGTCCCAGCTGCCTTGAGATCATTGACAAGATCCTCCCGTGTAGTTCTGGGCTGATTCCTCACCGTTCTCATGATCATTGCAACTCCACGAGGTGAGATCTTGCATGGAGCCCCAGGCCGAGGGAGATTGACAGTTATTTTGTGTTTCTTCCATTTGCGAATAATCGCACCAACTGTTGTCACCTTCTCACCAAGCTGCTTGGCGATGGTCTTGTAGCCCATTCCAGCCTTGTGTAGGTCTACAATCTTGTCCCTGACATCCTTGGAGAGCTCTTTGGTCTTGGCCATGGTGGAGAGTTTGGAATCTAACTGATTGATTGCTTCTGTGGACAGGTGTCTTTTATACAGGTAACAAGCTGAGATTAGGAACACTCCCTTTAAGAGTGTGCTCCTATTCTCAGCTCGTTACCTGTATAAAAGACACCTGGGAGCCAGAAATCTTTCTGATTGGAGAGGGGATCAAATACTTTTTCCCTCATTAAAATGCAAATCAATTTAGAACATTTTTGACATGTGTTTTTCTGGATTTTTATAGACCTACCATTAAAATTATAGACTGATCATTTCTTTGTCAATGGGCAAACGTTCAAAATCAGCAGGGGATCAAATACTTTTTTCCCTCACTGTATAATAACATAATACTGGGTGCTTATATTTGTCCTATTTCGCACATTTACAAGTGTGTATTAATACGTATGTGTGAATTGGAAATGTTTTTTGTTTGTTGATATCCTACCTCTCCCTGAGACACATTTGATCTAAAAGGAGGATTCAAACTGGATTTCTGTAGGTAAGAGGCTAGTTCTGTACAGATGGTTAGGCTACGTTCTAGAAGAAAACAATGTGCTGGGTTCAACTGCCTTGGAGGTCTCTTCTGTTGAGATATTGAAACTGTGGTGGTTCTAAAATGGTGCACAGACAGACTTGTTTGTAGGGCCGGGACGATACCAGTATCGCGATGCTCGTTAGTATCGTAGCAAGGAAACAAAACAGGAAGCGGATGTGACTTCTTTAGGGAAACAGTAGGGCTGGGAATTTCCAGGGACCTCACGATATTATCGATATCTTAGGTGGCGATTTACGATTTCTATTGCGATTCTCTCACGATTCTATATGTATTGCGATTCGATACTGTGATTTTATTGCGATTCGATGTTCCAAACATATTGCTCACCATATGTCTGCTGCAAAGGGACAGGAGAGAGCCATGAGTTTTGATCAGTCATGGAAAGAAAAGTGCTGAAAACAAATTGGCTCCCTATTTAAAAAGAAAATGGAGAACAAGCTATGAAGGAAAAATACTGGAATTCTATTGCAGGTGGAGCCAACTAGCACAAAAAATAATATTGCGAGATTGTGAAAACGATACGATACAATATGTAGTCAAAAATAATATCCCGATATGTAACTGTGTACATTCTTCCCCCCATCACTAGAAAAACAGCCCTAATGTTGGAAACAGACATTATGATGTTGTCATCCAGTGTCACATGTATTTATTTTCCAAGCCATAGCACACAATATTTTACGTACAGCAGGTTTTTAATGGACCAAAGAGTTTGGTCTGCTTCGTGTTTTGATTTTAGCCATGGAAAAAAATATTGTGACGCTGATATTGTCCCTACTGGTTTGTTTGTCAAGGCCTGACATAAAGATGTTGTTGTTTGCTTTGTACTGTAGGCTAAAAAGTTTATGGCCAGGCCATTTTATTGATGTTTGTCTGTCTCTGCTAATCAATATTCCTCCAAAACAGTTTTTAAATACTTTAACTTAGGTTATTCAATACCTTTCAAAATGTTCTTGGAGAGGGTACTTTTATAGGCAGACTGAGCACAAAGGTGGGTCCGATATTGGCTGAAACAGCAATAGTTTGCGTTTGCTCTGGTCTTCCAAACAGTGTGTTCATTGTAGCATTATAAGTAGGATGGGGCCTACTCAACCATAGTTGATCAATCTGACAGAAGTCTTTCTTTCTCTCCCACTTAACAAACATGTGGATGAAGCATTTTCAGACATCTACAATTGTTCTGGCTTTCTCTGGTGTTTATGATTCATCCTGCATCTTTATAGAAGAACAAACGCTAGCTTGTTGGCTTACAAAACTCTGAAAGGTCTATTGAATCATGCAGCCAACATTCAATCCAACATTTGATTTAAACAATTAGCCTAGCAACTGAACTTCCATGCTGTATCTCTGAGAAGCTAGCTAGCTAGCTAGGCTAGTTGTTAAAGCAGAAATGTGCTGGATCTGTGTTGTTGTCCTCTGTTGTTGTGTCTGTGTGTAACGTCCTGATTGATTGTGTTTTTTTTTTTGTCATTATAATCATGTTGTCCTATATTATCTGATCTCATAATTCTCTCTATAGATAATCCACCATCACTAATATTCTTAACTGAGAGCAGCTCTTAGCCTGAGCCTATGTCAACAGTGACAAGCTCAACAGGAGTAGTGTAGTGAGATGCATAATTCTCCAGCACTGCACAGTCAATGGATAGAGGTGCTCTTTGATTTCTGTGAATGGTCGTTTTTGTTGAAGTGGAGGAGTGTGTGTGTGGTGAACTAGGTGAGATGAGGTGGGGTATCAGGTGGGGTATCAGGAGGGGTATCAGGAGGGGTATCAGGTGGGGTATCAGGAGGGATATCAGGTGGGGTATCAGGAGGGATATCAGGAGGGGAATCAGGAGGGGTATCAGGAGGGGTATCAGGAGGGATATCAGGAGGGGTATCAGGAGGGATATCAGGTGGGGTATCAGGAGGGGTATCAGGAGGGATATCAGGAGGGGTATCAGGAGGGGTATCAGGTGGGGTATCAGGAGGGGTATCAGGAGGGATATCAGGAGGGGTATCAGGAGGGGTATCAGGTGGGGTATCAGGAGGGGTATCAGGAGGGATATCAGGAGGGGTATCAGGAGGGATATCAGGAGGGGTATCAGGAGGGGTATCAGGTGGGGTATCAGGAGGGATATCAGGAGGGGTATCAGGAGGGATATCAGGAGGGGTATCAGGAGGGGAATCAGGAGGGGTATCAGGTGGGGTATCAGGAGGGGTATCAGGAGGGGTATCAGGAGGGGTATCAGGAGGGATATCAGGAGGGATATCAGGAGGGGTATCAGGAGGGGTATCAGGTGGGGTATCAGGAGGGGTATCAGGAGGGGTATCTAGGCCTATCCATTGGCATTGAGTTGTTTACATAGACCTAGAATAGTTCTAAATGCACCAGCACACCAAACTGATAAAACCCTCTCTCTAAAACCCTCTATCTAAAACCCTCTATCTAAAACCCTCTCTCTAAAACCCTCTCTCTAAAACCCTCTCTCTAAAACCCTCTCTCTAAAACCCTCTCTCTAAAACCCTCTCTCTAAAACCCTCTATCTAAAACCCTCTCTCTAAAACCCTCTATCTAAAACCCTCTCTCTAAAACCCTCTCTCTAAAACCCTCTATCTAAAACCCTCTCTCTAAAATCCTCTCTCTAAAACCCTCTATCTAAAACCCTCTCTCTAAAACCCTCTCTCTAAAACCCTCTCTCTAAAACCCTCTCTCTAAAACCCTCTATCTAAAACCCTCTATCTAAAACCCTCTATCTAAAACCTTCTATATCTGGTAGCATAGATGAAATACTTGTAATAATGTAGGCCTAGACCAGGTAGGCCTAGACCAGGTAGGCCCAGACCAGGTAGGCCCAGACCAGGTAGGCCCAGACCAGGTAGGCCCAGACCAGGTAGGCCCAGACCAGGTAGGCCCAGACCAGGTCAGATGTTTCCAGGGTGATGGAGTTAGTTTCCTAGTGTGTTCAACATGAAAGGGTGACTGGCATGTAGGGGTTACATCCCAAATGGCACACTATTCCCTATATAGTGCACTGTTTCCCTATGGACCTTGGTCAAAAGTAGTGCATACAGTGAGGGAAAAAAGTATTTGATCCCCTGCTGATTTTGTACGTTTGCCCACTGACAAAGAAATGATCAGTCTATAATTTTAATGGTAGGTTTATTTGAACAGTGAGAGACAGAATAACAACAACAAAATCCAGAAATACGCATGTCAAAAATGTTATAAATTGATTTGCATTTTAATGAGGGAAATAAGTATTTGACCCCTCTGCAAAACATGACTTAGTACTTGGTGGCAAAACCCTTGTTGGCAATCACAGAGGTCAGACGTTTCTTGTAGTTGGCCACCAGGTTTGCACACATCTCAGGAGGGATTTTGTCCCACTCCTCTTTGCAGATCTTCTCCAAGTCATTAAGGTTTCGAGGCTGACGTTTGGCAACTCGAACCTTCAGCTCCCTCCACAGATTTTCTATGGGATTAAGGTCTGGAGACCTTAATGTGCTTCTTCTTAAGCCACTCCTTTGTTGCCTTGGCCATGTGTTTTGGGTCATTGTCATGCTGGAATACCCATCCACGACCCATTTTCAATGCCCTGGCTGACGGAAAGAGGTTCTCACCCAAGATTTGACGGTACATGGCCCCGTCCATCGTCCCTTTGATGCGGTGAAGTTGTCCTGTCCCCTTAGCAGAAAAACACCCCCAAAGAATAATGTTTCCACCTCCATGTTTGACGGTGAGGTTGGTGTTCTTAGGGTCATAGGCAGCATTCCTCCTCCTCCAAACATGGCGAGATGAGTTGATGCCAAAGAGCTCCATTTTGGTCTCATCTGACCACAACACTTTCATTCTTGTACTGTGATGCCAAAGAAAAAGTATGGCTGCACAATTGATCTAATTCACACCGAAGTCGCAATATTGACATGGGCAATATCCATATCGCAAGAGATCCTTATCGCATGCAATATTTAAAACGGCACTCAGCTGCGTGTAACGCCGTTTCTTTATAGTTTACTCTTTTTTTTTTTTTACTTGCGGTTGCTTCCCACACACACCAAGCCCCGCCCCCTGTCACTCAAGCAGCTCAGCTCCTCCTCCTCTCTGTTAGTTTGCGTGCTGTTCTGTTAGGTCATGCAGTCAACCGATTGGTCCAAACAAGAACAATGCTGCTTTCAACTTTGCTTCTTAATAGGCACGTTCACACTTGCACATTCTAAAGTGGGCTAGCACCGACCTTAGCCCAGAGGTAGCTGGCCATGCTCCGGAGCAGGGTTAGCACCGACTTTTAGAGGTTAGCACCAAAAACACGGTGCCAAAATAGCCAGTGTGAAATGGGGTCAAGAACAACACCTAGAATGCTCACTGTCCAATCACAAAAGCAGCACTTTCACTGAATTGACATATGCTGGTGATGCCTGTAATGCGTTTTGATAAGTCAATTCATACGATATAATCCCTTCCATCTGAGCACAGAAACCAAAATACTTTAATTTGTGCAAAAACATTGGTTGCTATGACTAACAAAAACGGTTGCTATGCAGGCTGGCTAACATCTTCTCACTTTGCAGACAATTACATTGATGGAAGTTACAATCTATCTGCAATATTAAAGCTGATCTACCCCCTAAAAAAACAACAACAACAACAACAACACATCTTCCCACTTAGCTAACTAAAGCTACAAGCTGAACAGCTGGAACGGCAGCAAACACTCAATTAGAATGTCGGCTGCATGTTGGGTTTGTCTTATATTCTAGAGCTTTGGAATACAAGCGTGAATCCTTAGCCCAGGGTTAAAGCTTAGCCCAGGGTTAACAAATGCTTGTGTGAACACAATCTAAGATAGCCCAGGGCCCAGCTCAATTGGTAGAGCATGGCGCTTGTAACACCAGGGTAGTGGGTTCGATCCCCGTGACCACCCATATGTTAAAAAAATTATGCGCACATGACTGTAAGTCGCTTTGGATAAAAGCGTCTGCTAAATGGCATATTATTATTATATTATTATTATTAGCCTGGGAAGAAGATAGACTGCGTGTGAAAAGGCCTAATATAAATCATTACATTTCTATGATTCCAACAGTTCACCCAAATGTTTTCATCTGTATCACAAGTCAAATAGCAATATATATATATATTTTTTTTTAATGCAATTAGCTGTCTTTCCCATATCGTGTAGCCCTATCCTGGATGGACAATACAGTTATATTAGATTAACAAGGACCCTTGGTAGGTAGAGCAGTATAGCCCTTTATTGCAAGCTAGATTTTTGAGAACGTATATACATTTAAGGTTAAATGAGCTAACCGGCCAGGCTTATTCTCTGTTTCGATTGGGTGCAAACAATGCAATCTTCCGCCTGGCTAGTGGTATAGAAGACATGAGCCTCTGGGTGTAACCCAAATGGCTCTATATAGTGAATAGGGTGCCATTTGGGACATCGCCTCTGTCAATAGAGAGGGACAAGAGAGAACATGGCTATGCTACTTCTCACAGTTAAACGGCGCGGCTCTGTTTTCACACTGACCAGTGTCTTTACACTTAAATAGAGGACATTGTTCCTGGTTTGAGAGCTTTACTTTACTCACTCATTCAGTGTCATACACATAGGCTATGCGATGCATGCGTGAACAGGCACGCACAAACACACAATCACACACAGACCGCTACTAGTTCAAACACACTCGCACAGCCTAAGTAAAGGGATTCTTCCCGACATACCACAGACACAGAGAGACACCCAGCATGTCAGTTAAAAGAGCTAGTGATGATCCGGTCTTCAAGGGAAATGGAAAGAGAGTCTGTGAATCAACTTCAGCTTTTGGACGTTAACAAGGTGACACTCCCATCTTACCTCCTCCTCCAACATTAACTGGGTTGGTTGAACAGTGCAGAAGAGAATCTCAACCCCGACAGTTTATTCTGTCTCGTCAGGACCAGAAAGAAACCTCAGGTGGGTTGTTTGTTTTTTTAAACGCCTGCTATGTTAGGTTAGTGATGGTCAGACAGAATGGGCCCTGTGTTTTACTGTGAAGCCCCTCCTCACTGAACACAGACGACAACACGCATTCCTTCAATCAGAACATCAATAGTCACAATGCCGCCTGCGATGACTCACCGAAAGGCACCACGCAGCGTTAGGTTAAGGCCTGCCTTGCTCACGTTGGAGAGACAGGAGCGACGTTCACAAGAATGAAATGTCTAGATTGATTTTTTTCACCGGCAGGAAGGTGGTCTATTGGTCTAATTTTTCAATCCTAGAAAGAGACTAGCCCTTTATAGCCGACTCACAACCATTTACCCGAAACGAAAGTTGCAACTTACAACACTAGGTTATAGGCCTGCCTTCCTCATGGTTTGTCCTTTCCGTCGGTCAACAGCTCACCAACGTTTTTGGGTGTGTGACTTCAGTGACAAGTCTTCCTACTGATTTAACTAGCCTGTGTTGGGCAGTGCCAGGGTTGGGTTGTGCGTGTGTGTGTGTGTGTGTGTGTGTGTGTGTGTGTGTGTGTGTTTGGGTGGTGGTATTGAAACCTGGAGGACATAGCCAGGGCTGGGGTGGGTGTGTAACTTGGATGCCAGGGTTGGCTGACTGCTAAACAGAGCTGAACTGACCCTAACCCTGGGGGCTGAAGCAGCACATCCCATGTGCAACGACAGAGACCATGTTTGATGAGTGGCGATAGGACATCAACACCTCAGATATTATGAGGCCGAGGCCATTTTAGTGACACATCACACATCATGTCTGCTTCCCAAATGCATCCCAGATGTGCCACATCTACAGACCGAGAGGTTCCCTCTTCAACCCTGCCTTACATGAAGCATTGTTACAGTAGGCCTAATAGAAGAATGACTGTGTAGCCTGTATACAGCTAAAGGCTATGGTGCTTAGCCTAGCTACATTTGGTTTTAAAATTGGTTGTTTTCTCTCAATGTTTGTGTCTGGCATTGAACATTCATTATTGTTTCAAATGATCAACCTTCTAGGCTAAACAGAGATCAACCTACTAGGCTACACAGAGATCAACTTTCTAGGCTACACAGAGATCAACCTACTAGGCTACACAGAGATCAACCTACTAGGCTACACAGAGATCAACCTACTAGGCTACACAGAGATCAAAGTACTAGGCTACAAAGAGATCAACCTACTAGGCTACACAGAGATCAAAGTACTAGGCTACACAGATATCAACCTACTAGGCTACACAGAGATCAACCTACTAGGCTACACAGAGATCAAACTACTAGGCTACACAGAGATCAACCTACTAGGCTACACAGAGATCAACCTACTAGGCTACACAGAGATCAAAGTACTAGGCTACACAGAGATCAACCTACTAGGCTACACAGAGATCAACCTACTAGGCTACACAGACATCAACCTACTAGGCTACACAGAGATCAACCTACTAGGCTACACAGAGATCAACCTACTAGGCTACACAGAGATCAACCTACTAGGCTACACAGAGATCAACCTGCTAGGCTACACAGAGATCAACCTTCTAGACTACACAGAGATCAAACTACTAGGCTACACAGAGATCAAAGTACTAGGCTACACATAGATCAAAGTACTAGGCTACACAGAGATCAACCTACTAGGCTACACAGATATCAACCTACTAGGCTACACAGAGATCAACCTTCTAGGCCACACAGAGATCAAACTACTAGGCTACACAGAGATCAATCTACTAGGCTACACAGAGATCAACCTACTAGGCTACACAGAGATCAAAGTACTAGGCTACACAGAGATCAACCTACTAGGCTACACAGAGATCAAAGTACTAGGCTACACAGAGCTCAACCTACTAGGCTACACAGAGATCAACCTACCAGGCTACACAGAGATCAACCTACTAGGCTACACAGAGATCAACCTTCTAGGCTACACAGATATCAAAGTACTAGGCTACACAGAGATCAACCTACTAGGCTACACAGAGATCAAAGTACTAGGCTACACAGAGCTCAACCTACTAGGCTACACAGAGATCAACGTACTAGGCTACACAGAGATCAACCTTCTAGGCTACACAGAGATCAAAGTACTAGGCTACACAGAGATCAATCTACTAGGCTACACAGAGATCAAATTACTAGGCTACACATATATCAACCTACTAGGCTACACAGAGATCAACCTACTAGGCTACACAGAGATCAACCTTCTAGGCTACACAGAGATCAACCTACTAGGCTACACAGAGATCAAAGTACTAGGCTACACAGAGATCAACCTACTAGGCTACACAGAGATCAACCTACTAGGCTACACAGAGATCAACCTACTAGGCTACACAGAGATCAACCTACTAGGCTACACAGAGATCAAAGTACTAGGCTACACATAGATCAAACTACTAGGCTACACATAGATCAAAGTACTAGGCTACACAGAGATCAACCTACTAGGCTACACAGAGATCAACCTACTAGGCTACACAGAGATCAAAGTACTAGGCTACACAGATATCAACCTACTAGGCTACACAGAGATCAACCTACTAGGCTACACAGAGATCAAACTACTAGGCTACACAGAGATCAACCTACTAGGCTACACAGAGATCAACCTACTAGGCTACACAGAGATCAAACTACTAGGCTACACATAGATCAAAGTACTAGGCTACACAGAGATCAACCTACTAGGCTACACAGAGATCAACCTACTAGGCTACACAGAGATCAACCTACTAGGCTACACAGAGATCAACCTACTAGGCTACACAGAGATCAAAGTACTAGGCTACACAGAGATCAATCTACTAGGCTACACAGAGATCAAAGTACTAGGCTACACAGAGTTCAACCTACTAGGCTACACAGAGATCAACCTACTAGGCTACACAGAGATCAACCTACTAGGCTACACAGAGATCAACCTACTAGGCTACACAGAGATCAACCTACTAGGCTACACAGAGATCAAAGTACTAGGCTACAAGGCTCATATCAGTATAATAGTTTAGATATTGCATACCAGTTCACCACCTATCCTATGTCTATATTTAATCTATGTATCCTACATATTCTATAGCATGTTTCTATGGTCTCCCATCTCTGGTGGTACTGAGGGGTGTTTTCTGTTAGGGTACCAGCTAGCATTCCAGGTTGACTCTTTAGCAGCTCAGAAATGTTAACAGTTTTCTCTTTCACACACACACACACACACACACACACACACACACACACACACACACACACACACACACACACACACACACACACACACACACACACACACACTTCCTGCTAGCTAGGTTTGTACAGGTTGTGGTCTCTCTCTCTCCCAGTTCAAACAAACCAGGTGTGTTTCTGCATTAAAAGTCATTCTGCTGCTGCACCACTGAAGCCACTTCACACTTTGACATTTTCTGAAGTGAAGGCTAACACATGTTTTTGTCATAGTTGCTTTTGGAAGCGCTAGCAGACAGCGCTCACAGAAATTGGCATTCTCCTTGAGGCAAGATTGTGGGGGGTTTTCTCCAAACCTTGGAAATATACAGCCTTTGGAGAAAAAAAATCCTACAATGAATAAAATGTTAAAATCAATATGATTGTGTTTTCAATGTGAATAGTTTGTTTGCAGAGAGAGAGAGAGAGAGAGAGAGAGAGAGAGAGAGAGAGAGAGAGAGAGAGAGAGAGAGAGAGAGAGAGAGAGAGAGAGAGAGAGAGAGAGAGAGAGAGGCCCTTTTGAAGTTGCAGTAATCCACCCATCCATCTGTAGTGTCTGTTGTGTTGCCCCCACCCTCTTCACTCCTCCATAGCATTTCCAGATCCTTCCCTCTGTACGCTACACGGTACACAGAGCAGTTGTTTTAATGGAGTTAAAACCAACCTGGTGGGACAGCCTCCCACCACAACCCAATGAGAAAAGGAAGACTATCTTTCCCTGGTTGGTTTACAACTCAATGCTATTGACATCCCTTGCCCCAAGGAAACATGGCAAGCTGTTTTCTCTGCTTCTGCTCCTGCAGATTAGTGCACACACTCACACACACAGTTTTCTATCATTGTCTTGAATGCAACAACTGCCGTCCTAAGCTTCTCTAACTCCTCTTCCTAAATCCTCATTCCTAACTCCTCTTCCTAACTCCTCTTCCTAAATCATTTTCCTAACTCCTCATTCCTAACTCCTCATTTCTAACTCCTCATTCCTAACTCCTCATTCCTATCTCCTCATTCCTAATTCCTCATTCCTAACTCCTCATTCCTAACTCCTCATTCCTATCTCCTCATTCCTAACTGGTCAGATTACACGGCAATGCAGGAAAACTCCTAGACCTAGGCAGCCAATTGCATCTTTCACTCAAAGCCTTAGACATTAACCTTAGCTTAAATGTGTGGATCTTAAATTATCTGAAAGATGGAAACCCATCAGCGAGTTGCTCCAGATTTTAGGTGATCAGGGTTCAGCAGGGTGTATCAGTGAGTCTGTTCTAGATGTGAGGATAGCTAGGGTTCAGCAGGGTGTATCAGTGTTGTAGATGTGAGGTTAGCTAGGGTTCAGCAGGGTGTATCAGTGTTCTAGATGTGAGGTTAGCTAGGGTTCAGCAGGGTGTATCAGTGTTCTAGATGTGAGGTTAGCTAGGGTTCAGCAGGGTGTATCAGTGAGTCTGTTCTAGATGTGAGGTTAGCTAGGGTTCAGCAGGGTGTATCAGTGAGTCTGTTCTAGATGTGAGGTTAGCTAGGGTTCAGCAGGGTGTATCAGTGAGTCTGTTCTAGATGTGAGGTTAGCTAGGGTTCAGCAGGGTGTATCAGTGTTCTAGATGTGAGGTTAGCTAGGGTTCAGCAGGGTGTATCAGTGTTCTAGATGTGAGGTTAGCTAGGGTTTATCAGGGTGTATCAGTGAGTCTGTTCTAGATGTGAGGTTAGCTAGGGTTCAGCAGGGTGTATCAATGTTCTAGATGTGAGGTTAGCTAGGGTTCAGCAGGGTGTATCAGTGTTCTAGATGTGAGGTTAGCTAGTGTTTAGCAGGGTGTATCAGTGAGTCTGTTCTAGATGTGAGGTTAGCTAGGGTTTAGCAGGGTGTATCAGTGAGTCTGTTCTAGATGTGAGGTTAGCTAGGGTTCAGCAGGGTGTATCAGTGAGTCTGTTCTAGATGTGAGGTTAGCTAGGGTTCAGCAGGGTGTATCAGTGTTCTAGATGTGAGGTTAGCTAGGGTTCAGCAGGGTGTATCAGTGAGTCTGTTCTAGATGTGAGGTTAGCTAGGGTTCAGCAGGGTGTATCAGTGAGTCTGTTCTAGATGTGAGGTTAGCTAGGGTTCAGCAGGGTGTATCAGTGTTCTAGATGTGAGGTTAGCTAGGGTTTATCAGGGTGTATCAGTGAGTCTGTTCTAGATGTGAGGTTAGCTAGGGTTCAGCAGGGTGTATCAATGTTCTAGATGTGAGGTTAGCTAGGGTTCAGCAGGGTGTATCAGTGTTCTAGATGTGAGGTTAGCTAGTGTTTAGCAGGGTGTATCAGTGAGTCTGTTCTAGATGTGAGGTTAGCTAGGGTTTAGCAGGGTGTATCAGTGAGTCTGTTCTAGATGTGAGGTTAGCTAGGGTTCAGCAGGGTGTATCAGTGAGTCTGTTCTAGATGTGAGGTTAGCTAGGGTTCAGCAGGGTGTATCAGTGTTCTAGATGTGAGGTTAGCTAGGGTTCAGCAGGGTGTATCAGTGAGTCTGTTCTAGATGTGAGGTTAGCTAGGGTTCAGCAGGGTGTATCAGTGAGTCTGTTCTAGATGTGAGGTTAGCTAGGGTTCAGCAGGGTGTATCAGTGAGTCTGTTCTAGATGTGAGGTTAGCTAGGGTTCAGCAGGGTGTATCAGTGAGTCTGTTCTAGATGTGAGGTTAGCTAGGGTTCAGCAGGGTGTATCAGTGAGTCTGTTCTAGATGTGAGGTTAGCTAGGGTTCAGCAGGGTGTATCAGTGTTCTAGATGTGAGGTTAGCTAGGGTTCAGCAGGGTGTATCAGTGAGTCTGTTCTAGATGTGAGGTTAGCTAGGGTTCAGCAGGGTGTATCAGTGAGTCTGTTCTAGATGTGAGGTTAGCTAGGGTTCAGCAGGGTGTATCAGTGAGTCTGTTCTAGATGTGAGGTTAGCTAGGGTTCAGCAGGGTGTATCAGTGTTCTAGATGTGAGGTTAGCTAGGGTTCAGCAGGGTGTATCAGTGAGTCTGTTCTAGATGTGAGGTTAGCTAGGGTTCAGCAGGGTGTATCAGTGAGTCTGTTCTAGATGTGAGGTTAGCTAGGGTTCAGCAGGGTGTATCAGTGAGTCTGTTCTAGATGTGAGGTTAGCTAGGGTTCAGCAGGGTGTATCAGTGAGTCTGTTCTAGATGTGAGGTTAGCTAGTGTTCAGCAGGGTGTATCTGTGAGTCTGTTCTAGATGTGAGGTTAGCTAGGGTTCAGCAGGGTGTATCAGTGTTCTAGATGTGAGGTTAGCTAGGGTTCAGCATGGTGTATCAGTGTTCTAGATGTGAGGTTAGCTAGGGTTCAGCAGGGTGTATCAGTGAGTCTGTTCTAGATGTGAGGTTAGCTAGGGTTCAGCAGGGTGTATCAGTGAGTCTGTTCTAGATGTGAGGTTAGCTAGGGTTCAGCAGGGTGTATCATTGTTGTAGATGTGAGGTTAGCTAGGGTTTATCAGGGTGTATCAGTGTTCTAGATGTGAGGTTAGCTAGGGTTCAGCAGGGTGTATCAGTGAGTCTGTTCTAGATGTGAGGTTAGCTAGGGTTCAGCAGGGTGTATCAGTGAGTCTGTTCTAGATGTGAGGTTAGCTAGGGTTCAGCAGGGTGTATCAGTGTTCTAGATGTGAGGTTAGCTAGGGTTCAGCAGGGTGTATCAGTGTTCTAGATGTGAGGTTAGCTAGTGTTCAGCAGGGTGTATCAGTGAGTCTGTTCTAGATGTGAGGTTAGCTAGTGTTCAGCAGGGTGTATCAGTGTTCTAGATGTGAGGTTAGCTAGGGTTCAGCAGGGTGTATCAGTGAGTCTGTTCTAGATGTGAGGTTAGCTAGGGTTCAGCAGGGTGTATCAGTGAGTCTGTTCTAGATGTGAGGTTAGCTAGGGTTCAGCAGGGTGTATCAGTGTTCTAGATGTGAGGTTAGCTAGTGTTTAGCAGGGTGTATCAGTGAGTCTGTTCTAGATGTGAGGTTAGCTAGGGTTCAGCAGGGTGTATCAGTGAGTCTGTTCTAGATGTGAGGTTAGCTAGGGTTCAGCAGGGTGTATCAGTGTTCTAGATGTGAGGTTAGCTAGGGTTCAGCAGGGTGTATCAGTGTTGTAGATGTGAGGTTAGCTAGGGTTCAGCAGGGTGTATCAGGGTTCTAGATGTGAGGTTAGCTAGGGTTTATCAGGGTGTATCAGTGTTGTAGATGTGAGGTTAGCTAGGGTTCAGCAGGGTGTATCAGTGAGTCTGTTCTAGATGTGAGGTTAGCTAGGGTTCAGCAGGGTGTATCAGTGAGTCTGTTCTAGATGTGAGGTTAGCTAGGGTTTATCAGGGTGTATCAGTGAGTCTGTTCTAGATGTGAGGTTAGCTAGGGTTCAGCAGGGTGTATCAGTGTTCTAGATGTGAGGTTAGCTAGGGTTCAGCAGGGTGTATCAGTGTTTCTAGATGTGAGGTTAGCTAGGGTTTATCAGGGTGTATCAGTGTTCTAGATGTGAGGTTAGCTAGTGTTCAGCAGGGTGTATCAGTGTTCTAGATGTGAGGTTAGCTAGTGTTCAGCAGGGTGTATCAGTGAGTCTGTTCTAGATGTGAGGTTAGCTAGGGTTCAGCAGGGTGTATCAGTGAGTCCTGTTCTAGATGTGAGGTTAGCTAGGGTTCAACAGGGTGTATCAGCGAGTCTGTTCTAGATGTGAGGTTAGCTAGTGTTCAGCAGGGTGTATCAGTGAGTCTGTTCTAGATGTGAGGTTAGCTAGGGTTCAGCAGGGTGTATCAGTGAGTCTGTTCTAGATGTGAGGTTAGCTAGGGTTCAGCAGGGTGTATCAGTGAGTCTGTTCTAGATGTGAGGTTAGCTAGGGTTCAGCAGGGGTGTATCAGTGTTCTAGATGTGAGGTTAGCTAGTGTTTAGCAGGGTGTATCAGTGAGTCTGTTCTAGATGTGAGGTTAGCTAGGGTTCAGCAGGGTGTATCAGTGTTCTAGATGTGAGGTTAGCTAGGGTTCAGCAGGGTGTATCAGTGAGTCTGTTCTAGATGTGAGGTTAGCTAGGGTTCAGCAGGGTGTATCAGTGAGTCTGTTCTAGATGTGAAGTTAGCTAGGGTTCAGCAGGGTGTATCAGTGAGTCTGTTCTAGATGTGAGGTTAGCTAGGGTTCAGCAGGGTTTATCAGTGAGTCTGTTCTAGATGTGAGGTTAGCTAGGGTTCAGCAGGGTGTATCAGTGAGTCTGTTCTAGATGTGAGGTTAGCTAGGGTTCAGCAGGGTGTATCAGTGAGTCTGTTCTAGATGTGAGGTTAGCTAGGGTTCAGCAGGGTGTATCAGTGTTCTAGATGTGAGGTTAGCTAGGGTTCAGCAGGGTGTATCAGTGAGTCTGTTCTAGATGTGAGGTTAGCTAGGGTTCAGCAGGGTGTATCAGTGAGTCTGTTCTAGATGTGAGGTTAGCTAGGGTTCAGCAGGGTGTATCAGTGAGTCTGTTCTAGATGTGAGGTTAGCTAGGGTTCAGCAGGGTGTATCAGTGTCTCTAGATGTGAGGTTAGCTAGGGTTCAGCAGGGTGTATCAGTGTTCTAGATGTGAGGTTAGCTAGGGTTCAGCAGGGTGTATCAGTGAGTCTGTTCTAGATGTGAGGTTAGCTAGGGTTCAGCAGGGTGTATCAGTGAGTCTGTTCTAGATGTGAGGTTAGCTAGGGTTCAGCAGGGTGTATCAGTGAGTCTGTTCTAGATGTGAGGTTAGCTAGGGTTCAGCAGGGTGTATCAGTGTTCTAGATGTGAGGTTAGCTAGGGTTTAGCAGGGTGTATCAGTGTTCTAGATGTGAGGTTAGCTAGTGTTCAGCAGGGTGTATCAGTGAGTCTGTTCTAGATGTGAGGTTAGCTAGGGTTCAGCAGGGTGTATCAGTGAGTCTGTTCTAGATGTGAGGTTAGCTAGGGTTCAGCAGGGTGTATCTATCAGTGTTCTAGATGTGAGGTTAGCTAGGGTTCAGCAGGGTGTATCAGTGAGTCCTGTTCTAGATGTGAGGTTAGCTAGGGTTCAGCAGGGTGTATCAGTGAGTCTGTTCTAGATGTGAGGTTAGCTAGTGTTCAGCAGGGTGTATCAGTGAGTCTGTTCTAGATGTGAGGTTAGCTAGGGTTCAGCAGGTTGTATCAGTGAGTCTGTTCTAGATGTGAGGTTAGCTAGGGTTCAGCAGGGTGTATCAGTGAGTCTGTTCTAGATGTGAGGTTAGCTAGGGTTCAGCAGGGTGTATCAGTGAGTCTGTTCTAGATGTGAGGTTAGCTAGTGTTCAGCAGGGTGTATCAGTGAGTCTGTTCTAGATGTGAGATTAGCTAGGGTTCAGCAGGGTGTATCAGTGAGTCTGTTCTAGATGTGAGGTTAGCTAGGGTTCAGCAGGGTGTATCAGTGAGTCTGTTCTAGATGTGAGGTTAGCTAGGGTTCAGCAGGGTGTATCAGTGTTCTAGATGTGAGGTTAGCTAGGGTTCAGCAGGGTGTATCAGTGTTCTAGATGTGAGGTTAGCTAGTGTTTAGCAGGGTGTATCAGTGAGTCTGTTCTAGATGTGAGGTTAGCTAGGGTTCAGCAGGGTGTATCAGTGAGTCTGTTCTAGATGTGAGGTTAGCTAGGGTTCAGCAGGGTGTATCAGTGTTCTAGATGTGAGGTTAGCTAGGGTTCAGCAGGGTGTATCAGTGTTGTAGATGTGAGGTTAGCTAGGGTTCAGCAGGGTGTATCAGGGTTCTAGATGTGAGGTTAGCTAGGGTTTATCAGGGTGTATCAGTGTTGTAGATGTGAGGTTAGCTAGGGTTCAGCAGGGTGTATCAGTGAGTCTGTTCTAGATGTGAGGTTAGCTAGGGTTCAGCAGGGTGTATCAGTGAGTCTGTTCTAGATGTGAGGTTAGCTAGGGTTTATCAGGGTGTATCAGTGAGTCTGTTCTAGATGTGAGGTTAGCTAGGGTTCAGCAGGGTGTATCAGTGTTCTAGATGTGAGGTTAGCTAGGGTTCAGCAGGGTGTATCAGTGTTCTAGATGTGAGGTTAGCTAGGGTTTATCAGGGTGTATCAGTGTTCTAGATGTGAGGTTAGCTAGTGTTCAGCAGGGTGTATCAGTGTTCTAGATGTGAGGTTAGCTAGTGTTCAGCAGGGTGTATCAGTGAGTCTGTTCTAGATGTGAGGTTAGCTAGGGTTCAGCAGGGTGTATCAGTGAGTCTGTTCTAGATGTGAGGTTAGCTAGGGTTCAACAGGGTGTATCAGCGAGTCTGTTCTAGATGTGAGGTTAGCTAGTGTTCAGCAGGGTGTATCAGTGAGTCTGTTCTAGATGTGAGGTTAGCTAGGGTTCAGCAGGGTGTATCAGTGAGTCTGTTCTAGATGTGAGGTTAGCTAGGGTTCAGCAGGGTGTATCAGTGAGTCTGTTCTAGATGTGAGGTTAGCTAGGGTTCAGCAGGGTGTATCAGTGTTCTAGATGTGAGGTTAGCTAGTGTTTAGCAGGGTGTATCAGTGAGTCTGTTCTAGATGTGAGGTTAGCTAGGGTTCAGCAGGGTGTATCAGTGTTCTAGATGTGAGGTTAGCTAGGGTTCAGCAGGGTGTATCAGTGAGTCTGTTCTAGATGTGAGGTTAGCTAGGGTTCAGCAGGGTGTATCAGTGAGTCTGTTCTAGATGTGAAGTTAGCTAGGGTTCAGCAGGGTGTATCAGTGAGTCTGTTCTAGATGTGAGGTTAGCTAGGGTTCAGCAGGGTGTATCAGTGAGTCTGTTCTAGATGTGAGGTTAGCTAGGGTTCAGCAGGGTGTATCAGTGAGTCTGTTCTAGATGTGAGGTTAGCTAGGGTTTATCAGGGTGTATCAGTGAGTCTGTTCTAGATGTGAGGTTAGCTAGGGTTCAGCAGGGTGTATCAGTGTTCTAGATGTGAGGTTAGCTAGGGTTCAGCAGGGTGTATCAGTGAGTCTGTTCTAGATGTGAGGTTAGCTAGGGTTCAGCAGGGTGTATCAGTGAGTCTGTTCTAGATGTGAGGTTAGCTAGGGTTCAGCAGGGTGTATCAGTGAGTCTGTTCTAGATGTGAGGTTAGCTAGTGTTCAGCAGGGTGTATCAGTGTTCTAGATGTGAGGTTAGCTAGGGTTCAGCAGGGTGTATCAGTGTTCTAGATGTGAGGTTAGCTAGGGTTCAGCAGGGTGTATCAGTGTTCTAGATGTGAGGTTAGCTAGGGTTCAGCAGGGTGTATCAGTGAGTCTGTTCTAGATGTGAGTTTAGCTAGGGTTCAGCAGGGTGTATCAGTGAGTCTGTTCTAGATGTGAGGTTAGCTAGGGTTCAGCAGGGTGTATCAGTGAGTCTGTTCTAGATGTGAGGTTAGCTAGGGTTCAGCAGGGTGTATCAGTGTTCTAGATGTGAGGTTAGCTAGGGTTTAGCAGGGTGTATCAGTGTTCTAGATGTGAGGTTAGCTAGTGTTCAGCAGGGTGTATCAGTGAGTCTGTTCTAGATGTGAGGTTAGCTAGGGTTCAGCAGGGTGTATCAGTGAGTCTGTTCTAGATGTGAGGTTAGCTAGGGTTCAGCAGGGTGTATCTATCAGTGTTCTAGATGTGAGGTTAGCTAGTGTTCAGCAGGGTGTATCAGTGAGTCTGTTCTAGATGTGAGGTTAGCTAGGGTTCAGCAGGGTGTATCAGTGAGTCTGTTCTAGATGTGAGGTTAGCTAGGGTTTAGCAGGGTGTATCAGTGTTCTAGATGTGAGGTTAGCTAGTGTTCAGCAGGGTGTATCAGTGAGTCTGTTCTAGATGTGAGGTTAGCTAGGGTTCAGCAGGGTGTATCAGTGAGTCTGTTCTAGATGTGAGGTTAGCTAGGGTTCAGCAGGGTGTATCTATCAGTGTTCTAGATGTGAGGTTAGCTAGTGTTCAGCAGGGTGTATCAGTGAGTCTGTTCTAGATGTGAGGTTAGCTAGGGTTCAGCAGGGTGTATCAGTGAGTCTGTTCTAGATGTGAGGTTAGCTAGTGTTCAGCAGGGTGTATCAGTGAGTCTGTTCTAGATGTGAGGTTAGCTAGGGTTCAGCAGGTTGTATCAGTGAGTCTGTTCTAAATGTGAGGTTAGCTAGGGTTCAGCAGGGTGTATCAGTGTTCTAGATGTGAGGTTAGCTAGGGTTCAGCAGGGTGTATCAGTGAGTCTGTTCTAGATGTGAGGTTAGCTAGGGTTCAGCAGGGTGTATCAGTGAGTCTGTTCTAGATGTGAGGTTAGCTAGTGTTCAGCAGGGTGTATCAGTGAGTCTGTTCTAGATGTGAGGTTAGCTAGGGTTCAGCAGGGTGTATCAGTGTTCTAGATGTGAGGTTAGCTAGGGTTCAGCAGGGTGTATCAGTGTTCTAGATGTGAGGTTAGCTAGGGTTTATCAGGGTGTATCAGTGAGTCTGTTCTAGATGTGAGGTTAGCTAGGGTTCAGCAGGGTGTATCAGTGAGTCTGTTCTAGATGTGAGGTTAGCTAGGGTTCAGCAGGGTGTATCATTGAGTCTGTTCTAGATGTGAGGTTAGCTAGGGTGTATCAGGGTGCATTAGGGGAGGGTCTAGGGACCGGGGGGGGGGGGGAGGCTGTGCCTACTGTGAGAGAAGAGGGGTACTAAGATGCCAGCTGTCAACCAACTGTCCCCTACCAACTGTCCCCTACCAACTGCCCTGTCTGCCCAGCTGTCTTGTCTGTCTCAGCATTAGGGACTTGTTTTTTTTTCTTCAGGATTCCGTTTCCCCCATTTTTTTTTCACGTTTTCACTCTTAAAATCACACGTTTATAACAGAAAAAAAAAACAACACAATTGGATGTTTTAAGTCCACAACAATGCTTAAATCACATCAGGAGACCACGTCAGGGTAAAAAAACAAAAAAACAGCATCAGGCAAAAAATTCTACCCTTTAATGCAACTGTGCACCAGCAGGAGACTGTTGGGTTAGTGGTGTTTCTGTGGCGATCATGTGATTGCAGAGTTTGATAAACAAATGGCCGCTGGATTTATGCAAATAATGATGATGTCATTCTGCCAGGTCGGCATAACCTACTTTGTCTTTCTATCTCTACCAGAAGAAGGTTATTATCAGCATCATCGCTAACCGCTACACAGAGTGGAGACGTACGCACCACACACTCAGACAGACAGGGGCATTCTTGTACCGTTTCACAAAGTTGCAATACATTTTGTTATACTGTTGAATTCAGTTTTAATGTCTGGATTCAAATCAAATCAAATTGTATTTGTCACATGCACCAAATACAACAGGTGTAGACCTTACAGTGAAATGCTTGTGGTCCTCTGTAGCTCAATTGGTAGAGCACGGCGCTTGTAACGCCAGGGTAGTGGGTTCGATCCCCGGGACCACCCGTACGTAAAAATGATTGCACACATGACTGTAAGTCGCTTTGGATAAAAGCGTCTGCTAAATGGCTTATTATTATTATTACTGACAAGCCCTTAACCAACAATGCAGTTTTAAGAAAATAGAGTTAAGAAAATATTTACTAAATAAAGTAAAGGCTATACACGGGGTACCGAGTCCTAGTCCAGTAATCTACCCTAGTGATCCTAGTCCAGTAATCTACCCTAGTGATCCTAGTCCAGTAATCTACCCTAGTGCTTCTAGTCCAGTAATCTACCCTAGTGATCCTAGTCCAGTAATCTACCCTAGTGCTTCTAGTCCAGTAATCTACCCTAGTGATCCTAGTCCAGTAATCTACCCTAGTGATCCTAGTCCAGTAATCTACCCTAGTGATCCTAGTCCAGTAATCTACCCTAGTGAACCTAGTCCAGTAATCTACCCTAGTGCTTCTAGTCCAGTAATCTACCCTAGTGATCCTAGTCCAGTAATCTACCCTAGTGAACCTAGTCCAGTAATCTACCCTAGTGCTTCTAGTCCAGTAATCTACCCTAGTGATCCTAGTCCAGTAATCTACCCTAGTGCTCCTAGTCCAGTAATCTACCCTAGTGATCCTAGTCCAGTAATCTACCCTAGTGATCCTAGTCCAGTAATCTACCCTAGTGCTCCTAGTCCAGTAATCTACCCTAGTGCTCCTAGTCCAGTAATCTACCCTAGTGCTCCTAGTCCAGTAATCTACCCTAGTGCTCCTAGTCCAGTAATCTACCCTAGTGCTCCTAGTCCAGTAATCTACCCTAGTGATCCTAGTCCAGTAATCTACCCTAGTGATCCTAGTCCAGTAATCTACCCTAGTGATCCTAGTCCAGTAATCTACCCTAGTGATCCTAGTCCAGTAATCTACCCTAGTGATTCTAGTCCAGTAATCTACCCTAGTGCTCCTAGTCCAGTAATCTACCCTAGTGCTCCTAGTCCAGTAATCTACCCTAGTGCTCCTAGTCCAGTAATCTACCCTAGTGCTCCTAGTCCAGTAATCTACCCTAGTGCTCCTAGTCCAGTAATCTACCCTAGTGCTCCTAGTCCAGTAATCTACCCTAGTGCTCCTAGTCCAGTAATCTACCCTAGTGCTTCTAGTCCAGTAATCTATCCCAGTGCTCCTAATCCTGTAATCTACCCCAGTGTACTCCTATTTGTCCAGGTTAGATACAGTACAACCCCTAACGCTGCTCTCTGCTTTTCCTTCACCTTCTACATGTTTAAATTAGGTCTAACATACATTTACATGTACGTCATTTAGCAGACGCTCTTATCCAGAGCGACTTATCCAGAACGACTTATTTATTTATTTTTTTATTTTTTTTGGGGGGGGGGGGGGGGGGGGGGGGTAGAAGGATTACTTTATCCTATCCCAGGTATTCCTTAAAGAGGTGGGGTTTCAAATGAATGTCTCCGGAAGGTGGTGAGGGACTCCGCTGTCCTGGCGTCGTGAGGGAGCTTGTTCCACCATTGGGGTGCCAGAGCAGCGAACAGTTTTGACTGGGCTGAGCGGGAACTATGCTTCCGCAGAGGTAGGGGAGCCAGCAGGCCAGAGGTGGATGAACGCAATGCCCTCGTTTGGGTGTAGGGACTGATCAGAGCCTGAAGGTACGGAGGTGCCGTTCCCCTCACAGCTCTGTAGGCAAGCACCATGGTCTTGTAGCAGATGCGAGCTTCAACTGGAAGCCAGTGGAGTGTGTGGAGGAGCGGGGTGACGTGAGAGAACTTGGGAAGGTTGAACACCAGACGGGCTGCGGCATTCTGGATGAGTTGTAGGGGTTTAATGGCACAGGCAGGGAGCCCAGCCAACAGCGAGTTGCAGTAATCCAGACGGGAGATGAAAAGTGCCTGGATTAGGACCTGTGCCGCTTCCTGTGTAAGGCAGGGTCGTACTCTCCGGTTGTTGTAGAGCATGAACCTACAGGATCGGGTCACCGCCTTGATGTTAGCGGAGAACGACAGGGTGTTGTCCAGGGTCACGCCAAGGCTCTTCGCACTCTGGGAGGAGGACACAACGGAGTTGTCAACCGTGATGGCGAGATCATGGAACGGGCAGACCTTCCCCGGGAGGAAGAGCAGCTCCGTCTTGCCAAGGTTCAGCTTGAGGTGGTGATCCGTCATCCATACTGATATGTCTGCCAGACATGCAGAGATGCGATTCGCCACCTGGTTATCAGAAGGGGGAAAGGAGAAGATGAGTTGTGTGTCGTCAGCGTAGCAATGATAGGAGAGGCCATGTGAGGATATGACAGAGCCAAGTGACTTGGTGTATAGCGAGAATAGGAGAGGGCCTAGAACTGAGCCCTGGGGGACACCAGTGGTGAGAGCACGTGGTGCGGAGACAGCTTCTCGCCACGCCACTTGGTAGGAGCGACCGGTCAGGTAGGACGCAATCCAAGAGTGAGCCGCGCCGGAGATGCCCAGCTCGGAGAGGGTGGAGAGGAGGATCTGATGGTTCACAGTATCAAAGGCAGCAGACAGGTCTAGAAGGACAAGAGCATACATAGCCTATAGACTGTGTACCTAGACCTTTTTGTCAAAGGCTCTTCGTCCTTCATCAACATATCTCTTACATTAACATTGACACATAGCCTGCTGTGTAGGATACCCCTGTGCGTGTTCTCCTATTTGTCTGGTATCATCTGTGCAGGAGTTTGGCTGGCTCTACTTCCTTCCTCATATCCAAGGTCCTCCTCTCTCTCTGCAGAGGTCTGTGTGTGTCAGTCTCTGTACTCTGCTCCTAGATGTGTGTGTCAGTCTCTGTAGCAGTAGACCATCTCTTCGTGTTTAAGATCTGCATAGCCTGTGTCCTCCTATTTCTCTAGTGCAACCCTGCCTTTGGCTCCTCTGCCTTCGTCATGCTGTATATCAATGGCCAAAAACCACCAGGATTCATATATAAGAAAGCCTACTAGGGCTTTGGCCTATGCTAGATTCAATACAAAAATGTTTAGACTGTTAGATCAAAGCCAAATAAGAAATATGTTTTCATTGTTGTTTCATACATTTTAAATAGATGGATTTTTTTAGGATACATGATACTGTATATGTTAAATGCATTATTTAAATGTATTTAATGTATTTCAAAATACATTAAAGAATGTATTTATCGATATATTTGGTAAATATATATATTTTTAAATATTTGGAAATGTTTTGTAAAATATATTCCAACATGCATTTAAATATATTTGTAAGAAAGATTTTTTTTAAATTCAAATTAGTGATGTTATGTTTGATACCGTAGCTTAGCAGGTAGAGTAAGGAACTATGGAACATTTAGGGACATGAGGGTATGAGGTTGAATCCCATTGAAGGCACACTATTTTGAAAATTGTTTTATGTGAAACGACACTTTCTGCACTTTTGTTCTAATAATTCATTTTATTTAGTATAGTATAAGCTTCTGTCTTAAAGGGATCCATTTACCATACAGTCCACGGAAACGTTGTCTTTCGCTTTTTTAACCCAACCCCTCATCACACAAGCACAGTTTAGAGGGATGACCAGCAGTTTCCAGCAGATTCTGTTGTTCCTATAGTTTCACTGGCTCTATAGTTCCGTGTGTCTACAGTTCTACAGTTCTACATTTCACATTTACATGTCAGTCATTTAGCAGACGCTCTTATCCAGAGCGACGTACAGTTGGTGAGTTATTTAGCAGACGCTCTTATCCAGAGCGACTTACAGTTGAATGCATACTTTATTTTTTTCATTTTTTTATTTTTATACTACAGTTCTACAGTTCTATAGTTCTACAGTTCTACAGTTCTATAGTTCTACAGTTCTATAGTTCTATAGTTCTACAGTTCTATAGTTCTACAGTTCTATAGTTCTACAGTTCTACAGTTCTACAGTTCTACAGTTCTACAGTTCTACAGTTCTATAGTTCTATAGTTCTACAGTTCTACAGTTCTATAGTTCTACAGTTCTACAGTTCTATAGTTCTATAGTTCTACAGTTCTATAGTTCTACAGTTCTATAGTTCTACAGTTCTACAGCTCTACAGTTCTACAGTTCTACAGTTCTACAGTTCTACAGTTCTATAGTTCTACAGTTCTATAGTTCTACAGCTCTACAGTTCTATAGCTCTACAGTTCTACAGTTCTACAGTTCTATAGTTCTATAGTTCTATAGTTCTACAGTTCTACAGTTCTATAGTTCTACAGCTCTACAGTTCTATAGCTCTATAGTTCTATAGTTCTACAGTTCTATAGTTCTATAGTTCTATAGTTCTATAGCTCTATAGTTCTATAGTTCTACTGTTCTATAGTTCTATAGTTCTATAGTTCTACAGCTCTATAGTTCTACAGTTCTACAGTTCTACAGTTCTATAGTTCTACAGCTCTACAGTTCTATAGCTCTACAGTTCTACAGTTCTATAGTTCTACAGCTCTACAGTTCTACAGTTCTACAGTTCTACAGCTCTACAGTTCTACAGTTCTACAGTTCTATAGTTCTACAGCTCTACAGTTCTACAGTTCTACAGTTCTACAGCTCTACAGTTCTACAGTTCTACAGTTCTATAGTTCTACAGCTCTACAGTTCTACAGTTCTACAGTTCTACAGTTCTACAGCTCTACAGTTCTACAGTTCTACAGTTCTACAGTTCTATAGTTCTACAGTTCTACAGTTCTACAGTTCTACAGTTCTATAGTTCTACAGCTCTACAGTTCTATAGTTCTACAGTTCCGCCACAAACCGTGGTTATTTATTGTTTTTGTGTTCCAAGTTCCAAGAAACGCCGCCTGGTCCGTCCTCTCCCATTTATTCCTTCATAATTTACAGACTCATTGGAGTGTTGCTAAGAATAGCTCGTTATTACGTTTCTTGGCATGGAGAAACACACCACATTATGGTGCACACATATGGTGGAAGGATGCTCTCCTCCTACACCCTCCTACAGTATGTTCAGTTGACCTGTAGAGTTTAAGAGTTGTTTTCCTGGAAAAAATATTAAATGTAGGCCTAGTTCTGGACTAAATAGAGATTCTCTATTAAACAGGATTTTTAGTCCAGTAATCAGAATCCGGGAAACCGACCCTAAATGTATGCTAATCTGCCTTGAAGAGATGTTCTGAGCGTCTGTGTGGCGCCAATCCTCCCTGGCCCTGTCGCGAGTCTGCTTAGCTCTCCCACTCCTCCACATTCTATCTGTGTTGTCCTGTTATAGGAATCCCTCCCTCCCAGTCACCTCGTGTCTCCTCTCTTCTCACCCTGCCTGCCTACTGCCATTAATAGAAATGGTATCAGCTGTGTCTCTGGTTCTACTGGGAGACGTTGAAGGGCAAGTGGCGTGTTTGACCGAGAGAGGCTCTGACAGGACAGGAGGCCTTATCCCATTGGCTATTATAGGAATTCCACCAGTCAGTGAGTCTAGTCGGATATACTCCAGTCGCCTGACGGGTTAGCCTAATTACACTGGGTATGGAATCTCCTAGAGGACTAGGGGGCGCCCCCCCCCCACTCCCTGGCTTGTGGTCTCAACTCCTCTCATCTCTCTGACCGTCTACAGTATCTGGGCAATCGGGGGTCTACTACCAGCCTGACTCCCGAGTGGCGCAGTGGTCTAAGGCACTGCATCGCAGTGCTAGCTGTGCCACTAGAGATCCTGGTTCAAATCCAGGCTCTGTCGCAACCGGGAGACCAATGGGGCGGTGCACAATTGGTCCAGGGTAGGGGAGGAAATGGCTGGCGGGGAGGTAGCTCAGTTGGTGTAGCATGGCATTTGCAACGCCAGGGTTGTGGGTTCGATTCCCACGGGAGGCCAGTATTAAAATAATGTATGCACTAACTGTAAGTCGCTCTGGATAAGAGCGTCTGTAAAATGTTAATATCCATAGAAACAGCCTCTATAGAGATGGCTAGAGGTGGGCTCTGTTGATGTCGTGTAAAGCTTCCCCCAGACGTCAAACTATCCATAGTGACAGTTAGCCTAGTGTTGTGGGAAGTAGCCTAGGCAAAAATAATAAAATCTGGACATTACATGGTGCTTATCTTTTCGATTAATTTTGGACAGAGGATCCAGAACATAGCCGAGTGGACTGCTCGACAGATGGCCTGGGACGTGGACTTATCTAAAACATAACACCACTTTTGAAGTCTGAAAACATCTGACAAACTTTGGTTTTTAGGGTGAACTGTCTCTTTAAGGATTGTGTTACGGGCTACTCTGCATTCCTTCTTTGGGCAGCAGCAGCAGCTCTCCATTAAAACGCCGCATTATGCACAAGCTGGGACTGGCCGTCCGTTTGACTGGTTTTACACTCGTTCATTCAAGCAACGAAGTTAGGCGTTAATTCTAGGATAGATGAGACATGGTTTGAAGTAGCCTGAGAAAAGGGAATTACAGGAGATACAGATACTTTTAATATCATCAACTCACACCAAAGACTGTGTTGTTCTTGTTGCCTCCTTACTAGGTTGTGATATAGGCTAAGGCTATTTCCATACTGTCTTCATTGGTTTAAAGAGAGAGGACTAGCCTCTCTGCACAAGGAAAGCATAGTTATTCTAAAGCATTAGGGCTAGAAGCAGACCTAGGCCTAAGTTAGTTTGTCACATTTTTGCCTCGTCCCGTTCCATGTCCACTGTGTGAATGTTGCTGTTTTTAATTCAGAGACATTCATCGCCTAAAAAAGTTAATCTCTGCCTGGTTACAGAACCATTATGCTACCATCCAAAAAAAAAGAAAAATATGACATCATCACATAACCTTCTTTACCTTTAGATGACATGGAGTTCAGGGGATAATAATGTTTATTTATACTGATGGCCCTTGGAACAGGATAGTTCAACTGGGGGAACTTGTCACTATATTTATACCTCAGTAAGAAAGTGTTATCTGTCAGACAGGACAGGAATGCTTTATTTAAAGCTAGGCTACATTCTGGGATTCCAAAGCGAAAACAAAAATAATGGGGTCCTCGCGACTTTTTTTTTTTTTTTAAGCAGCTGAGGGATGAGGTCCTCTGTAGCTCAATCGGTAGAGCATGGCGCTTGTAACGCCGGGGGTAGTGGGTTTTGATCCCCGGGACCACCCGTACGTAAAAATGTATGCGCACATGACTGTAAGTCTCTTCGGATAAAAGCGTCTGCTAAATGGCATATTATTATTATTATTATTATTATTATTATTATTATTATGAGCCTGTAGGAACAGCTTCCCAGATCAGACTGTAGCTTTGAGGGGCAGATATTTCATTCCCTCATTATACCAGTTTAGCTTAGCTTAGCTTAGCCTAATGAACCCTGTGTGTAATTGTTCACCCTGAATATTCCATGGCCCTCTTTATTGTCCAATACAAATACACCATAACTTTAAACACCGTGCTGTTTTTATATATGGCTATATTCAGTATCACGTCGAATCAAATGTTATTTTGTCGCGTACACATATTTTGCAGACGTTGTCGCAGGTGCAGCGAAATGCTTATGTTCCCTAGCTCCAACAGTGCAGCGATACGTGAAAATACAAAATAATACACGCAAATCAAAAAAATATATACTAGACACAGTGTGACAGTAGACAGCAGAACACATTAAACTAACATAACATCATGACGTTGTATTGCCATTTTCCAAAATAGACGGCAGAATATATTTCTCCCTTCTGTATGAATACCTTGAGCATGACGTGAGTTATTCTGGAAGTGTGAAGGTCTGGTCTGGAAATTAGAGTCATACACTGTGGAATCTCTGTATAGAGCAGGAACCTAGGTATAGGAACCAAGGAAGTTTTTTGCAGATATCCCAACGGTTGTATCACAACTAAAGTTGCATAAATAACTCTAAATTAAGCGTATACAGTGCATTCGGAAAGTATTTAGACCCTTTAAATGTTTCTACATTTTGTTACGTAACAGCCTTATTCTAAAATGGATTACATTGGTTTTTTTTTCCCCTCATCAATCTACACACAATACCCCATAATGACAAAGCGAAAACACATTTTTTAGAAATGTTTACAAATTTATACAAAATAAAAAACAGAAATACATTATTTACATAAGTATTGAGACCCTTTGCTATGAGACTAGAAATTGAGCTCAGGTGCATCCTCATTCCACGCTGGACAAAAGTGTCACCATGGTGCCTCCAGGAACTGCCTGCCACCCCGCAATGCTGTGACCTGGTTCAAGCAGACTGTCTTTCAGACTCTTCACCTCTCCCTCTCCTTTCATCTCCCAGGCATCTACATACACATGCACATGCATGCACGCAAATGCACACGCACACACACACACACACACACCACTCCTAGCCACCCACCACTATTTAAATCTTAATCTCTGTGCTTTGGGCAGTGGACTGCATCAGCCATCAGAACTGGCCTCTCTCTCTCTCTCTCTCTCTCTCTCCTCTCCCTCTCCCTCTCCCTCTCCCTCTCCCTCTCCTCTCCTCTCTCTCTCTCTCTCTCTCCCTCTCCCTCTCCCTCTCTCTCTCCTTCACAAAGACCCAGTCAGTCAGTATGGACGGTAAAGCCAAAGCCCAGGTCTGTGTGCCTGTAGACCCCTGTGATCTGGCCTCCTTTTGATGAAAAGTCTCTTTTTGATGTGCGAAGGCTATCAGGAAGCCAAAGACCATTCCATTCCACGGCTCAGAGCTCACAGCCAGCTCAGGTTCAGCCTCTGGAATGTGTCCCAAATGGCACCCTATTCCATATCCCTACATAGTACACTACTTTTGACCAAAGCCCCATGGACCCTGATCAAAACTAGTGCACTACATAGGGAATAGGGTGGCATTTCGGACGCACATCGGACTCTGAATCAGTTTTGGGGAGGGTGATCGTTGATGCCTGTCTGACGGACTCTGTGTCTTTTCTGCTGATTTAGATGACAAGGTCTCAGGTCTCTCCTTGTGCCGGGGTGACAGGTGACGGGTCGGCTGATCAAGAGAGGAATGCAGCGATGTGATGACGGACGTTTTACCCTCTGAATAGCCCTCTTCACTTCTCTGAGTGCTGAAAGGAACTCTTTATCTATCTGCTAGTCTACCAGAGAGGAGACCGTTCTGATCCTCGTCCCAAATGGCACCCTATTCCCTATATAGTGCACTACTTTTGACCATATCCTTAGGGGCTCTGGCACCCTATTCCCTATATAGTGCACTACTTTTGACCATATCCTTAGGGGCCCTGGTCAAAAGTAGTGTAGTATATAGGGAATAGGGTGCCATTGTGGACGCAGATTGAAGTTCTTTCATTCTGCCAGACCACTCCGTCAGGCCACTCCCTTGTCCGTCAGGCCACTCCCTGGTCCATCAGTCCACTCCCTGGTCTGTCAGGCCACTCCCTGCTTCATCAGGCCACTCCCTGCTTCATCAGGCCACTCCCTGGTCCATCAGGCCACTCTCTGGTCCGTCAGGCCACTCCCTGCTTCATCAGTCCACTCCCTGGTATGTCAGGCCACTCCCTGCTTCATCAGGCCACTCTGCCAGGCCACTCCATTAGGCCACTCCTTGGTCTATCAGGCCACTCCGCCAGGCCACTCCCTGGTGCATCAGGCCACTCCGCCAGGCCACTCCCTGGTGCATCAGGCCACTCCACCAGGCCACTCCCTGGTGCATCAGGCCACTCCCTGGTTCTTTAAGGCTTGTTGTTCAGGCTGAATACTGGAGGGAGTTTCTGAAGGAGGAGAAAGGGTTTGTACCTTTATGGACACCGTAGCCTACCTGTTATCAACAATGACGGATTATATGGTTCAGGGATTCTGATTCTGGAATCCTGTGTGACTTCAACTCAATTACCGGGGGCAAAAGGTTTCACTGCAGTTTTCACTGCAGCCACATTTTTCAGTGATTGTTTTCACAAAACAGACGACAGCTTTTTGGTTGTTTTCTATGATAATACGTCTTATTCATTAGGCCTCATATTTGACACTTTCTGCCAAAAAATACATGTTTTTAGTTGGTATTTTCTTAGATTCTGCACTGTTGTTAACAGTCTGTTGATTAATGTAGAACTTGGCTACATGCAGTAAATTACAGGCAAAGTAGAGCTTAGGAAACAGCATGGTATTCTGGTGGGTTTAGGAACCATTTAGTTCTCCTGTAAAGTTTAGGCTGAATTACATTCTCCTCTCCACTGGGGAATGATCAACCCTCAAGAGCATGTGACCACGTCCCTCTCAGTCACTTCTCTCCCTTCTCCTCTTCTCTTGTTTCTCTCACTTCTGTCTTGCCCTCTCCCAATGCTGTCTTGTGTTCCTCTATCTCTCTCCTTCCATATCTCTCCCACCTCTCTCTCTCTCTCCTTCCATATCTCTCCCACCTCTCTCTCTCTCTCTCTCCTTCCATATCTCTCCCACCTCTCTCAATCCTCTCTCCTTTCTCCTGTTCTCCCTCTCCCAATGCTGTCTTGTGGTCCTCTATCTCCTCTCTCAATCCTCTCTCTTTTCTCCTGTTCTCCCTCTCCCAATGCTGTCTTGTGTTCCTCTATCTCCTCTCTCAATTCTCTCTCCTTTCTCCTGTTCTCCCTCTCCCAATGCTGTCTTGTGTTCCTCTATCTCCTCTCTCAATTCTCTCTCCTTTCTCCTGTTCTCCCTCTCCCAATGCTGTCTTGTGGTCCTCTATCTCCTCTCTCAAACCTCTCTCCTTTCTCCTGTTCGCCCTCTCCCAATGCTGTCATGTGTTCCTCTATCTCCTCTCTCAATCCTCTCTCTGTTCTCCCTCTCCCAATGCTGTCTTGTGTTCCTCTATCTCCTCTCTCAATCCTCTCTCCTTTCTCCTGTTCTCCCTCTCCCAATGCTGTCTTGTGTTCCTCTATCTCCTCTCTCAATCCTCTCTCCTTTCTCCTGTTCGCCCTCTCCCAATGCTGTCTTGTGGTCCTCTATCTCCTCTCTCAATCCTCTCTCCTTTCTCCTGTTCTCCCTCTCCCAATGCTGTCTTGTGTTCCTCTATCTCCTCTCTCAATCCTCTCTCCTTTCTCCTGTTCGCCCTCTCCCAATGCTGTCTTGTGGTCCTCTATCTCCTCTCTCAATCCTCTCTCCTTTCTCCTGTTCTCCCTCTCCCAATGCTGTCATGTATTCCTCTATCTCATCTCTCCCACCTCTCTCTCTCTCCTTCCATATCTCTCCCACCTCTCTCTCTCTCTCTCTCTCTCTCTCTCCTTCCATATCTCTCCCACCTCTCTCGCTCTTCTTCCATATCTCTCCCACCTCTCTCTCCTTCCATATCTCTCCCACCTCTCTCTCTCTCTCCTTAAATATTCCTCCCACCTCTCTCTCCTTCCATATATCTCCCACCTCTCTCTCTCCTTCCATATCCCTCCCACCTCTCTCTCCTTCCATATCTCTCCCACCTCTCTCTCTCTCTCTCTCTCTCCTTCCATATCTATCCCACCGCTCTCTTTCTCTCTCCCACCTCTCTCGCTCTCCTTCCATATCTCTCCCACCTCTCTTCCTCTCCTTTCATATCTCTCCCACCTCTCTCTCTCTCCTTTCATATCTTTCCCACCTCTCTCCCTCTCCTTCTTTATCTCTCCCACCTCTCTCTCTCTCCTTCCATATCTCTCCCACCTCTCTCTCCCTCCTTCCATATCTCTCCCACCTCTCTCTCCTGCCATATCTCTCCCACCTCTCTCTCTCCTTCTCTCTCCCACCTCTCTCTCCTTCCATATCTCTCCCACCTCTCTCTCCCTCTTTCCATATCTCTCCCACCTCTCTCTCTCTCCTTCCATATCTCTCCCACCTCTCTCTCTCCTTCCATATCTCTCCCACCTCTCTCTCTCCTTCCATATCTCTCCCACCTCTCTCTCTCTCCTTCCATATTTCTCCCACCTCTCTCTCTCTCCTTCCATATATCTCCCACCTCTCTCTCCTTCCATATATCTCCCACCTCTCTCTCTCCTTCCATATCCCTCCCACCTCTCTCTCCCCTTCCATATCTCTCCCACCTCTCTCTCTCTCCTTCCATATCTCTCCCACCTCTCTCTCTCCTTCCATATCTCTCCCACCTCTCTCTCTCCTTCCATTACTCTCTCACCTCTCTCTCCTTCCATATCTATCCCACCGCTCTCCTTCTCTCTCCCACCTCTCTCTTTCTCTCTCCCACCTCTCTCTTTCTCCTTCCATATCTCACAGGCAGAGGTCAGTAATCCATATCAGAGTCCAAACAGGAGACAAAGGGCTGTTTGATCCTAGACACATGAAACATGGGATGTATACGGAGGGTACGGGGCAACAAAGAAGACGAACAGCAGAGGGGCTAATGATCTTTGAGATGGGGAAAGGGCCAATAAACCGGGGGGAAAGTTTGCGGGACTCCACCCGGAGGGGCAGATCTCGGGTGGACAGCCATACCTTCTGCCCGAGACGATACCGGGGAGCCGGGGTCTCCGGTGGCAGTCCACTTGTCGTTGATACCTGGAGGTGGTCTTGAGAAGAGCCGACCGGGCTCTCTTCCAGGTACGACGACAGCGGCGGACAAACATCTGGGCCGAGGGTATGCCGACCTCTTCCTCTTGCTCCGGGAAGAGGGGCTGATATCCCAGGGAACACTCAAAGGGCGAAAAACCCATGGCAGAGCAGGGAAGGGTGTTGCGGGCGTATTCGACCCACACTAGTTGCTGGCTCCAGGTGGTGGGGTTGGCAGAGACCAGGCAGCGCAGAGTCGTCTCCAGGTCTTGGTTGGCTGGCTCCGACTGGCCGTTGGACTGAGGATGGAAACCGCGCCTCCCGGACATGCTTCCCTATTCCCCAACTGAGTGCCGTCGCCAAGCACGAGGTGGGAAGGATGGTCTCGGATTCTGGGGGTGTAGCCGCAGGGCTATAGCGGCGTGACAGCGCATCTGGCTTGACATTCTTGGATCCCGGTCGGTATGAGAGGGAGAAGTTGAACCGGGTGAAAAGCAGGGCCCACCTAGCTTGCCTGGAATTGAGACGCTTGGCGGTGCCGAGATATTCCAAGTTCTTGTGATCTGTCCACACAATGAACGGATGTTCCGCCCCCTCCAGCCAGTGCCTCCACTCCTCTATCACCATCTTCACCGCGAGAAATTCAAGATTCCTCTCCATGGTGTTGAGGCGATGGGAGAAGAAGGCGCAGGGATGTAACTTGAGGTCCAGGGCTGAACGCTGGGACAGGACCGCCCCCACTCCGACATCCGAAGCATCGGCCTCCACCACGAACTGGCGGGACGGGTCAGGATGAACCAAGATGGGAGCAGTGGTGAAACAGTGTTTGAGGTCCCAGAACGCCCGGTCAGCAGCTGGGGAGCATGTGACCGGAACCTTGGGAGAGGTGAGTGCAGACAAGGGGGGAGCCAGGGTGCTGTAACCCCGAATAAAGCGGCGATGAAAGTTGACAAATCCCAGGAAACGTTGCAGCTGCACTCTGGACGTATGCTGTGGCCAATCCACCACCGCTCTCACCTTCCCGTGATTAATCGGTACACTCCCTGCTGCGATGATGTACCCCAGGAAGGGGATGGTGGAGCGATGGAATTCGCATTTCTCCACTTTCACAAAAAGCTGGTTCGCCAGGAGGACTTGTCGGACGTGGAGCACGTGTTCTTGGGCAGAGTGGGAGAAGACAAGGATGTCGTCGAGGTAGACGAAGACGAACCAGTTCATCATGTCGCAGAGAAATCATTAACCAGGGCCTGAACTGGTGCATTGGTAAGGCCAAATGGCATGACTAGATACTCGTAGTGACCGCTGGCTGTGTTGAAGGCAGTCATCCACTCGTCCCCCTCCCGTATCCGCAGCAGGTGGTAGGCGTTCCGTAGGTCCAGCTTGGAGAACACGTTGGCCTCTGGAGTGGCTCGAAGGCTGAGGAGATGAATGGTAGCGGGGAGCGGTTCTTCACCGTGATGTCGTTGAGGCCCCAGTAGTCGATGCACAGGCGCAGGGTTTTGTCCTTCTTCTCCACAAATAAGAACCCTGCGCCGAACCCGACAGCGACTTCACTTGTCCCCGGGGCGGAGTGGTGCCTGGGAGAAGGTTGATTCCACATTCGTAGGGTCGGTGCGCCGGAAGCGAAGTGGCCCGGGCCTTACTGAACACCTCCCGGAGGTTCTGGCAGGAATGGCGGAGAGGTCCGAGGCAACTTCCAAGCCCCCAGGAAGACGTCCCGGGGCAGGCTGCGCTGACTTCAGACAATGAGAGTGGCAGAACGGGCTCCAGCCCATGATGGCACCGCTACACCAGTCAATAGGGGGGTTGTGTCGCTGGAGCCAAGAGAAACCCAGTACCACGGGAACCTGAGGAGACTTAATTAGCAGGAATTGGATCGTCTCGCTGTGGTACCCTGATACTCGTAGGTTGATGGGGTTGGTATTGTGGGTGACCAGGCCTATAGAGTGCCCGTCCAGCGCTCTAACGTCCATGGGATGGAGAAGGGCTGAGTGGGTATCGTCCATAAAGCTCTCATCGGCCCAGAGTTGATGAGTACCCGGAGAGATTTCAACTGGTTCCACCACAGCAAGATGGCATGAAAGGGGGTGCGAGTAAGGGGAGAGGAAAAGCTATCCGTATGGCCCACCAGAGTGCTCGCTCCTACCGGTGAGCCTGGTCTTTAAGTGGACAAGTGGACACAAAATGGCCAGTAGTCCCACAACATAGGCGACTCTTTGTGTGAAGCCTGTATTGTCGTTCGGCTGGAGACAGCCTGGCTCTGCCTAGTTGCATCGGCTCGGGAAGAGGTGGATCGGCAGACTTCGGAGACTCTCGGGGGAACTCGATTAGCCTTGGGTTCTCTCGGCAACGGAGCCGTCGGGGACTTCCGGGATGCCTCTGAGGCGAGGTGGAATCAGACTTCCTCTCCTTCCTACATTCGCGTAGTCGCCCATCGATCCGAATGGTCAAGGCGATGAGCGAGTCGAGATCCGTCGGTAGTTCCCGGGCTGCAAGCTCGTCCTTTACTTCCTACACACTCAGCTGCCAACGTGCGGAAATCCACTGCATAGTCTGCCACACTGCAGAATTCTTGCCGAAGCTGTGGTAACTTCCGGGCAGCCTCTCTCCCAGACAATGGAGCATTGAAAACCTTTTTTACCTCCTGCATGAACTCCTCCAGACTGAAGCATACGGCAGACTGTTGTTCCCATGCTGCCTTAGCCCATGCGAGAGCCCTCCCGGACATCAGTGTGATGAGGTACGCTATCTTAGAGCGGTCCGAGGGGAACGAAGAAGGCTGCAGCTCGATGATGAGTGAACACTGAGCGAGAAATGCCCGACAGGTTCCCGAATCTCCAGCGATGCGTTCTGGGGGAGGTAAGCGGGGTTCTCGGGAAACCGGAGTGGCCGGGGAGGCTGCGCTGCTAACATCCGGGTTACCGAGGGGCTGGGAGGTTACCGTCGTGGTAGGCTGCCTAACAGACAACCCGCGGAATTGCTCCAGCAAAATGTGTTAAACGCTCGGTCATGGCGTTCGGCCAAGGTCTGGAACCCTTCCATGAGACCACGAAGCAACTCCTCGTGCCTTCCAATGGTGGCTGCTTGGGAAGAGATGGCGTTGCGGAGCTGGTCCGAGTCTCCTGGGTCAGCCATGGCCAGTACGTACTATCACGTTTCAGGAGAAGACCCAGTTGCAGACAGTGTCGAAGTAACAAAAGTTTATTACAAAAACAGGGGGCAGGCAAACGACAGGTCAAGGGCAGGCAGAGGTCAGTAATCCAGGTCAGAGTCCAAAAGGTACAGAACGGCAGGCAGTCTCAGGGTCAGGGCAGGCAGAGGTCAATAATCCAGGGTGGTGTGACAAGGTACAGAACGGCAGGCAGGCTCAGGGTCACGGCAGGCAGAATGGTCAAAACCGGGAAAACTAGAAAACAGGAACTTGAGAAAAACAGGAGCAAGGGGAAAACCGTTGGTAGGTTTGACGAAACAAAACAAACTGGCAACAGACAACAGAGAACAGAGAACACTGGTATAATGGCGAAGATGGGCGACACCTGGAGGGGGGTGGAGACAATCACAAAGACAGGTGAAACTAATCAGGGTGTGACACTCTCCTTCCATATCTCACCCACCTCTCTCTCTCTCTCTCTCTCCTTCCATATCTCTCCCACATCTCTCTCTGACCTTCCATATCTCTTTTCCTCTCCCACGTCTCCTTCTCTCTCCCACGTCTCCTTCCCTCTCCCACCACTCTCTTTCCTTCTATCACCTCTCTCTCTCTCTCTCTCTCTCTCTCTCTCTCTCTCTCTCTCTCTCTCTCTCTCTCTCTCTCTCTCTCTTTCTCCCACCTCTCTGGTTCAGTTGTTTCCCTGAGCTCCCAGTAGAGAGGAGCTGAGCATGCCCTCCAGGGAAATCAGCTGTGTTGATATGTGGAGCTGGCCCCCCTACTCCACACACACACACACACTAACCCTCTCCTCTCCTTTGTAGCTCCATCCTTTTCTCTTTGCTCCCCTGTATGAATAACAGCCCTGAGTTGAGCTTACCAGCCAGGCCCAAACAATGGAAAAGGCATGCATTCATCCCACGTCTCACTAGTCAATGGGAGGGAGGCAGGGGCCTGGACCTTGCTGCCTTTAGAGTGGAGGATGTAATGACTTGGGGAATTCAAAGAGCGAGACACAGAGGGAGAGAAAGGGGGAAAGACAGAGAGACAGCGGGGGAGAGAGAGAGAGACAGCGGGGGAGAGAGAGAGAGAGATAGCGTGGGGAGAGAGGGAGAGAGAGAGAGAGAGAGCGGGGGAGAGAGAGAGACAGCGGGAGAGAGCGAGAGAGACAGCGGGGGAGAGAGATAGAGACAGCGAGGGAGAGAGAGAGAGAGAGACAGTGCGAGAGAGAGCGGGAGAGAGAGACAGTGAGGGAGAGAGAGAGACAGAGAGAGAGAGACAGTGAGGGAAAGAGAGAGAGAGACAGTGGGGGAGAGAGAGACATCGATGGAGAGAGGGAGAGAGACAGCGACAGAGAGAGAGACAGCGGGAGAGAGAGAGAGACAGCGGGAGAGAGAGAGAGACAGCGAGGGAGAGAGTGGGGGAGAGACAGTGGGGGAGAGAGAGAGAGACAGCAAGGCATCGAGGGAGAGAGAGCGAGGGAGAGAGAGAGAGAGAAAGACAGCAAGGGAGAGAGAGAGAGACAGCGGGAGAGAGAGAGACAGCGAGGGAGAGAGAGAGACAGCGGGAGAGAGAGAGAGCGGGGGAGAGAGCGAGAGAGACAGTGAGGAAGAGCGAGAGAGAGAGACAGCAAGGGAGAGAGAGAGAGAGACAGCGGGGGAGAGAGAGACAGAGACAGCGATGGAGAGAGCGACAGCGATAAAGAGAGAGAGAGAGACAGCGAGGGAGAGAGAGAGAGACAGCGGGGAGAGAGAGAGCGGGGGAGAGAGAGACAGCGAGGGAGAGAGGGAGAGAGACAGCGATAGAGAGAGAGAGAGAGAGAGACAGAGAGAGAGACAGACTCAGTGAGCATAGCCTTGCTATTGAGAAAGGCCGACGTAGGCAGACCTGGCTCTCAAGAGAAGACACAAGGAGGTGGAAACTGAGCTGCACTTCCTAACCTCCTGACCATATTAGACACATATTTCCCCCAGATTACACAGATCCACGAAGAAATCGAAAACAAACCCAATTTTGATAAACTCCCTTATCTACTGGGTGAAATACCACAGTGTGCCATCACAGCTGCAAGATTTGTGACCTGTTGCCACAAGAAAAGGGCAACCAGTGAAGAACAAAATATTTATGTTTATTTACTTTCCCATTTGTACTTTAACTATTTGCACATCAGTACAACACTGTATATATACATAATATGACATTTGAAATGTCTTTATTCTTTTGGAAATTCTGAGTGTAATGTTTACTGTTAATATTTATTGTTTATTTCACTTTTGTTTACTATCTACTTCACTTGCTTTGGCAATGTTAACATACGTTTCCCATGCCAATAAAGCCCTTAAATTGAAATTGAATTGAATTGAGAGAGACAGCGAGGGAGAGAGAGAGAGAGAGACAGCGAGGGAGAGAGAGAGACAGCGGGGGAGAGAGAGGGAGAGAGAGAGACGGCAAGGGAGAGAGCGAGAGAGACAGTGGGGGAGAGAGAGAGAGAGACAGCGAGGGAGAGAGAGAGAGAGACAGCGAGGGAGAGAGAGAGAGAGACAGCGGGGGAGAGAGAGAGAGACAGCGGGGTAGAGAAAGAGAGAGATACAGCGGGGGGGGGGGAGAGACAGCGAGGGAGAGAGAGAGAGAGAGACAGCGAGGGAGAGAGAGAGACAGCGAGGGAGAGACAGCTAGGGAGAGAGAGAGAGACAGCGAGGGAGAGAGAGAGAGAGACAGCGGTGGAGAGAGAGAGAAAGAGACAGCGAGGGAGAGAGCGAGAGAGACAGTGGGGGAGAGAGAGAGAGAGACAGCGAGGGAGAGAGAGAGAGAGACAGCGGGGTAGAGAAAGAGAGAGATACAGCGGGGGGGGGGGGAGAGAGAGACAGCGAGGGAGAGAGAGAGAGAGAGACAGCGAGGGAGAGAGAGAGACAGCGAGGGAGAGACAGCGAGGGAGAGAGAGAGAGACAGCGAGGGAGAGAGAGAGAGAGAGACAGCGGTGGAGAGAGAGAGAAAGAGACAGCGAGGGAGAGAGCGAGAGAGACAGTGGGGGAGAGAGAGAGAGAGACAGCGAGGGAGAGAGAGAGAGAGAGACAGCGAGGGAGAGAGAGAGAGAGACAGCGGGGGAGAGAGAGAGAGAGACAGCGGGGTAGAGAAAGAGAGAGATACAGCGGGGGGGGGGGGGAGAGACAGCGAGGGAGAGAGAGAGAGAGAGACAGCGAGGGAGAGAGAGAAAGAGACAGCGAGGGACAGAGAGAGACAGCGAGGGAGAGACAGCGAGGGAGAGAGAGAGAGACAGCGAGGGAGAGAGAGAGAGAGAGAGACAGCGGTGGAGAGAGAGAGAGAGAGACAGCGAGGGAGAGAGAGAGAGAGACAGCGAGGGACAGAGAGAGACAGCGAGGGAGAGAGAGAGAGACAGCGAGGGAGAGAGAGAGAGAGACAGCGAGGGAGATAGAGAGAGACAGCGGGGGAGAGAGACAGCGGGGGAGAGAGAGAGAGACAGCGAGGGGGAGAGAGAGAGAGACAGCGGGGGAGAGAGACAGAAGCCATGTTTGTCTGCCGTTAACATGCGTCCTTCTTCCTGATCTTGACCTTATCCTGTCTGTTTACACTTATAAGATCTGATCACAATCAGATCACAATGCGTCTTTTAATCATCTAATTGTCAGATTTTTTTTTAAAGATCACATCAAAGGCTGCATGTTAGAACCAGGTATAAACAGGGCTAGAGAGACATATGTGTTTTTGTGTCCTTCTCCTTCCCCCTCTTCTCCTCCTTGAGTTGAAAGTTGTTTCTTTCAGTTTGAATGTTAATCTGGTTATGTTGCTATAGCTACACACCTGTGAACTGAAGATTGGGAGCTGTTGCCTGGAATGTTATTGACATTGAGATTCGTGGAGACTACAGATAATTATCCTAACTCTTAAGGTGTTAGAGAGAGAGAATTAACTCCAAGGTGTTTCAAGTTGAACAGTCTAGCAGTTTTAAGACTCCTCCTGGTATTTAAAGTCCTAATGAATTCATGTTTCTTCTCTTTCTACAGGTCTCAGGCTCGGTTAACATCTACGAACCACTGAAGAGGCTCTGACAAAATAACAGGGGAAAGGAGGACAAGACAGGACAGGACAGGACAGGACGAGAGAGAGAGAGAGAGAGAGAGAGAGAGAGAGAGAGAGAGAGACTATTGAAAAGAAAAGCGGAGGTGGGGTTGGGTAGGATCAGCTTTGTGTCTGTCGGTGTGAGGTTGGGGTGCATGCTTTCCTCTCCAGGGGACATCCTCCTTTGTGTGAGAGATAGTTAGCAAAAGACAAAGAATGCTCAATAAACAGAGAGGAGAGTGTCGAGCGGCGGGGATGCCTGGTCTGGGGAGTTTAGCTCTTGGAAGCAGGACTAGCGTGTTGCTGCTACTGACTCTCATTGTAACCCTGGCTCAAGGGGCCTGGCCACTTGATCAATCCCAGGGACAGGTGGAGGTGCTGGGAGACATGATGGTGGAAGGACCCGGGGAACTCGAGGCCTCCATGCACTCCTCCGTACTCTCAGACTTCCAGGTGGTGGAGGCAGCAGTGGAGGCCTTGGAGCCGGTGGCGGCTGCAGTCCAGCAGTCTGCAGTAGGAGCAGGGGGAGTGTCAGGATTCCCAGACTCGTCTGCTGTAGAGGGCCGGGTTTTCCAGATGAAGGTTCCGGTGAAGACGGACTATACCAGGAACATGGTGAAGGTGAGAGCCCTAACCAATCATTACTGAGGCCCCTGAGGCGCCGGACTGTTACCGGGAAGATCTATATTTACCGTCCATTTGAGAAATGTACTGGACCCCATATGCATTGGCTGCTTAACCCATAAGGGCGTCCACCCACGGTGCTCAGAATGACAGAAATCACATTCATATTATGGTAATGCATCTTAACAGAACATGCAACTCATGTAGTAATGAACCAGCCAATAAAACGTCATTCAAACATTTGCCAAAATGCAATTAGCAGGAAAACACCATTCTAAACCGCGCACCTGGGGAAAAAAAAACATTCTAGACCGCGCACCGGATAGCGGTTCGATACACAGTGTGTGAATACACAGTATGTGACAGAGATGAAAGTCTCTGTTAGAAACTTAGAAAGAGGGGGAAACAAAAGATGCAACAACTAGGATGGGTTTCTCATATGACTGGGATTGTGCCTTTGGCTTCTTGACAACAAAATAAAGTTGATATGAAAACCAATAGACCAGGAGAGAAATGGCATAGCGCAGGGTCCAACAGGAAAGTAAATGGAAATACATTTGTCAAAATTATATAATTACTCCTGTCTATACAGAAATAAATAAAATCATTCAAAATACTTTACCAGAAAGCATGGCTTAGCCACAGAGGAATCAAGGATAATTAGCTTCTTTAAAAAAAATAAAAAAATAGCTGTGGATTGTTTCAAATCACAAGCTTGTATGCCTATGCCGTGGTTCTCTGTAGCTCAGCTGGTAGAGCACGGCGCTTGTAACGCCAGGGTAGTGGGTTCGATCCCCGGGACCACCCATACGTAAAAAATGTATGCACGCATGACTGTAAGTCGCTTTGGATAAAAGCGTCTGCTAAATGGCATATTATATTATGCCTATTTGGGAAGGCCGCATTTTCGGGCAGCGCTCGACAATTAAAGGCCTAGCTGATTATTGAGTTGCGGTTGTCAGTGAAAAGCATCTAAAATACTGTATGTGTGAAGATAATGTGTCTTGAGTATAATTTAAAATGTTGAGACAAGGAGAGGGGAGGGATGTGTGTTGTGAAGATAGATGCGAGTCTCTCTCCAGACTGCCTCAGCTGCCTCCCGCCAATTCTTGCGCATTCATTGTTTCATTGTTTCATTGTGTAAATTGTTTCATTGTGTAAATTGTTTGCCCTTTTTACTTTGATTGTTTTAATCAATTCCCCATTACATACGTCACCAGTAGTAAGTGTACCATTAATACCCGTCATTTGGTATTTCATTCATTTCTGTTAATGCATGTATTAATTACAGTCATTTAGCGTTCTCATTCTCGGCGTGAAAACGTTGTTTGCAAAGTTCACAAACTGCTACACTTGTAAGAAACAAGTTTGAGTTTATTTCATAACCATAATTTACGGGATTTGTCAATAAAAAAATAAAAAAGTTTTTTGTTTGGAATGTTCCACGTGAGTAATGAGCACGTGTCTGGTTTCTCTGATAATATTGAGGGAGCGCATAGAAGTAACTGGCCTGCTGAGCAGACATATAGGAAAGTGTTTTTTGAACATCAATTGTGAATGATGATAAATTAAAACTAAAGTTCCTCACAGTAAGCCATTTGAAAAATTATTTCCGACAATCTCCCCCTCGATAATCACCAATCCTCGGTGTGATAGGCTTCTGCATTGGGCCTATAGGCTATGAGTTCCATGCGCTCATTTCTTTAGCCAAAACGTGTTACTCACAAATGTAGCAGGTTGTGAACTCTGCAAACAGTTTCCACTACAGTAATGACAATGGTAGGCTAAATGACTGTAATTAATATATGCATTAACATACATTTAAGTTTTCCAAATATGAGACTGATAACGTAGCCGTTACGGCTATCATCCTCGTTTACCGCTTCACCTAATCTTTCCCAACATGACTTTTCTGGCCTTCCCTTCTCTTTATTTTAAACAGCTTCATTTTCACAGCTTTTCTCTTATTTAATTAAACTCTGACATTGTCCTTTTTGCCTCCGTGGATCAAAGTTAACTTATCCTGCCCGTTTTCCTAACCCACACTTGACAACCTCAACCTAAACATGTTGTGACATGTCGATGGAGTCGTTTAAGTCTCGTTTGTTTGGACTAACTTGTACAGTATAGTTTGGTTAGACGTTGGTCTGAGCTGGGCTCGGTGGTTGATTGTGAAACATGCCAACTTTTTGAAATGCATTACCCCAGCACTTATTCCAGCACTGTGTTGCCTCGTCCCATGATAACTCTCTGAGTCTCCCAGGCTGAGGGTGTAGTCCTTTATTCACAGGATCCTTTCTGCCCTGTCAAACGCATGTTAAAACGTCCCCAGTACAAAACACCAAACCATGGCCCCTTTTGTATATTGGGAATATGGACCCTGACAGCTGGGCCAAAGAATGCTAATGCCAAGCCCTATCACCAAGCCCTATCACCAAGCCCTAACACCAAGCCCTAACACCAAGCCCTATCACCAAGCCCTATCACCAAGCCCTATCACCGTGCCCTATCACCAAGCCCTATCACCAAGCCCTATCACCATGCCCTATCACCATGCCCTAACACCATTCCCTATCACCAAGCCCTATCACCAAGCCCTATCACCGTGCCCTATCACCAAGCCCTATCACCAAGCCCTAACGCCAAGCCCTATCACCAAGCCCTATCACCAAGCCCTAACACCAAGCCCTAAAACCAAGCCCTATCACCAAGCCCTATCACCAAGCCCTATCACCGTGCCCTATCACCAAGCCCTATCACCAAGCCCTATCACCGTGCCCTATCACCGTGCCCTATCACCAAGCCCTATCACCGTGCCCTATCACCAAGCCCTATCACCGTGCCCTATCACCAAGCCCTATCACCGTTCCCTATCACCGTGCCCTATCACCGTGCCCTATCACCAAGCCCTATCACCGTGCCCTATCACCAAGCCCTATCACGTGCCCTATCACCAAGCCCTATCACCGTGCCCTATCACCAAGCCCTATCACCAAGCCCTATCACCGTGCCCTATCACCAAGCCCTAACACCAAGCCCTAACAGCATTTTCTGAAGAGTAGAGCCTCCTTTTTTTCACACACACACACACACACACACACACACACACACACACACACACACACACACACACACAGGTAGCCAAAGCACAAGGCTGTAGAGCAAAGCGATCGTTAGTATTGGTCTCACGGTAGTCTAAAGCTACATGTGAAACTTGAATTCGCAACCTAGGAAACACAGGCTGTAAGAAGCCTCTAGATGATTCCAAGACTATGCAGGCTTGGCTACTTTCAGGCTTGGCTACTTCAGTGAATAGAAGTATCTTGCGTATTGCAGGGCTTGTTAGATCACAAGGAATGGAAAGAAATGGAACTGTAGAAGACGTATAAGTCACAGCCCTTTTTACATCTTGTGAGATTCTTGTTGTTTTCAGCCCCACGGCAACACAATATAACAAGCTTTCCTTAATTTTGGGTCAGTCAGGTATTCTGCCACTGTGTACTCTCTGTTTAGGGCCAAATAGCGTTCTAGTTTGCTCAGTTTAAAAAAATAAAAAAATTATTTCCAATGTGTCTAGTAATTATCTTTTTGTTTTCTCATGATTTGGTTGGGTCTAATTGTGTTGCTGTCCTGGGGCTCTGTGGGGTCTGTTTGTGTTTGTGAACAGAGCCCCAGGACCAGCTTACTTAGGGGACTCTTCTCCAAGTTCATCTCTCTGTAGGTGATGGCTTTGTTATGGAAGGTTTGGGAATTGCTTATTTTTAAGTGGTTATAGAATTTAACGGCTCTTTTCTGGATTTTGATAATTAGCGGGTATCGGCCTAATTCTGCTCTGCATGCATTATTTGGTGTTTTACGTTGTACAATGAAGATATTTTTGCAAAATTCTGTCTCAATTTGGTGTTTGTCCCATTTTATCAACTATTGGTTGGTGAGCGGACCCCAGACCTCTCAACCATAAAGGGCAATGGGTTCTATAACTGATTCAAGTATTTTTAGCCAGATCCTAATTGGTATGTCAGATTTTATGTTCCTTTGCCTTGTCGCTCAGATGGTTCACAGCTTTGTGGAAGTTACCTGTGGCGCTGATGTTTAGGCCGAGGTACAGTGGGGGGGAAAAAGTATTTAGTCAGCCACCAATTGTGCATGTTCTCCCACTTAAAAAGATGAGAGAGGCCTGTAATTTTCATCATAGGTACACGTCAACTATGACAGACAAATTGAGATTTTTTTTCTCCAGAAAATCACATTGTAGGATTTTTAATGAATTTTCTTTGCAAATTATGGTGGAAAATAAGTATTTGGTCACCTACAAACAAGCAAGATTTCTGGCTCTCACAGACCTGTAACTTCTCCAAATTGTAGTAAACTAATGGACAACAAAACTTTAGGCTTCTACTTCCAGCTTATACATACTATATACATGTTATGACCTGGTCCCTTTGCAGAAAAACAGCCCCAAAGCATGATGTTTCCACCCCCATGCTTCACAGTAGGTATGGTGTTCTTTGGATGCAACTCAGCATTCTTTGTCCTCCAAACACGACGAGTTGAGTTTTTACCAAAAAGTTATATTTTGGTTTCATCTGACCATATGACATTCTCCAAATCCTCTTCTGGATCATCCAAATGTACTCTAGCAAACTTCAGACGGGTCTGGACATGTACTGGCTTAAGCAGGGGGACACGTCTGGCACTGCAGGATTTGAGTCCCTGGCGGCGTAGTGTGTTACTGATGGTAGGCTTTGTTACTTTGGTCCCTCTGCAGGTCATTCACTAGGTCCCCCCGTGTGGTTCTGGGATTTTTGCTCACCGCTCTTGTGATCATTTTGACCCCACGGGGTGAGATCTTGCGTGGAGCACCAGATCGAGGGAGATTATCAGTGGTCTTGTATGTCTTCCATTTCCTAATAATTGCTCCCACAGTTGATTTCTTCAAACCAAGCTGCTTACCTATTGCAGATTCAGTCTTCCCAGCCTGGTGCAGGTCTACAATTTTGTTTCTGGTGTCCTTTGACAGCTCTTTGGTCTTGGCCATAGTGGAGTTTGGAGTGTGACTGTTTGAGGTTGTGGACAGGTGTATTTTATACTGATAACAATTTCAAACAGGTGCCATTTATACAGGTAACGAGTGGAGGACAGAGGAGCCTCTTAAAGAAGAAGTTACAGGTCTGTGAGAGCCAGACATCTTTCTTGTTTGTAGGTGACCAAATACTTATTTTCCACCATAATTTGCAAATAAATTCATAAAAAATCCTACAATGTGATTTTCTGGAGAATTTTTTTTCTCAATTTGTCTGTCATAGTTGACGTGTACCTATGATGAAAATTACAGGCCTCTCTCATCTTTTTTAGTGGGAGAACTTGCACAATTGGTGGCTGACTAAATACTTTTTTCCCCCACTGTATATATACACTGCTCAAAAAAATAAGGGGAACACTAAAATAACACATCCTAGATCTGAATGAATGAAACAATCTTATTATATACTTTTTTCTTTACATAGTTGAATGTGCTGACAACAAAATCACACAAAAATTATCAATGGAAATCAAATGTATCAACCCATGGAGGTCTGGATTTGGAGTCACCCTCAAAATTGAAGTGGAAAACCACACTACAGGCTGATCTAACTTTAATGTAATGTCCTTAAAACAAGTCAAAATGAGGCTCAGTAGTGTGTGTGACCTCCAAGTGCCTGTATGACCTCCCTACAACGCCTGGGCATGCTCCTGATGAGGTGGCGGATGGTCTCCTGAGGGATCTCCTCCCAGACCTGGACTAAAGCATCCGCCAACTCCTGGACAGTCTGTGGTGCAACGTGGCGCTGGTGGATGGAGCGAGACATGATGTCCCAGATGTGCTCAATTGGATTCAGGTCTGGGGAACGGGCGGGCCAGTCCATAGCATCAATGCCTTCCTCTTGCAGGAACTGCTAACACACTCCAGCCACATGAGGTCTAGCATTGTCTTGCATTAGGAGGAACCAAGGGCCAACCGCACCAGCATATGGTCTCACAGGGGGTCTGAGGTTCTCATCTCGGTACCTAATGGCAGTCAGGCTACCTCTGGCGAGCACATGGAGGGCTGTGCGGCCCCCCAAAGAAATGCCACCCCACACCATGACTGACCCACCGCCAAACCGGTCATGCTGGAGGATGTTGCAGGCAGCAGAACGTTCTCCACGGCGTCTCCAGACTCTGCCACGTCTGTCACATGTGCTCAGTGTGAACCTGCTTTCACCTGTGAAGATCACAGGGCGCCAGTGGCGAATTTGCCAATCTTGGTGTTCTCTGGCAAATGCCAAACGTCCTGCTCCTTGCACAAAGGCGGAGGTAGCAGTCCTGCTGCTGAGTTGTTGCCCTCCTACGGCCTCCTCCACATCTCCTGATGTACTGGCCTGTCTCCTGGTAGCGCCTCCATGCTCTGGACACTACGCTGACAGACACAGCAAACCTTCTTGCCACAGCTCACATTGATGTCCCATCCTGGATGAGCTGCACTACCTGAGCCACTTGTGTGGGTTGTAGACTCCGTCTCATGCTACCACTAGAGTGAAAGCACCGTCAGCATTCAAAAGTGACCAAAACATCAGCCAGGAAGCATAGGAACTGAGAAGTGGTCTGTGGTCACCAACTGCAAAACCAGTCCTTTATTGGGGGTGTCTTGCTAATTGCCAATAATTTCCACCTGTTGTCTATTCCATTTGCACAACAGCATGTGAAATGTATTGTCAATCAGTGTTGCTTCCTAAGTGGACAGTTTGATTTCACAGAAGTGTGATTGACTTGGAGTTACATTGTGTTGTTTAAGTGTTCCCTTTATTTTTTTGAGCAGTGTATTTATATATATATATATATTTACCAAAAAAATATGGGGGATTGGAAATGATGCAGACAATTACATTGATGGAAGCCACAATCTATCTGCAATATTAAAGCTGACCTATACCCTAAAAATAAAAAAAGACAATTTGACATTTGCTCAGTACATTGTTTTCACTGAGGAAATGTATGAGTCTGCTGTTAATGCTCTCTCTCTCTCTCTCTCTCTCTCTCTCTCTCTCTCTCTCTCTCTCTCTCTCTCTCTCGCTCTCTATCTCTCTCTAACTCTCTCACTATCTCCTCTCTCTCTCTCTCTCTCTCTCTCTCTCTCTCTCTTTCTCTCTCTCTCTCTCTCTCTCTCTCTCTCGCATGTGTTGCCATATAATTACATTCTATCAGACTATTCCTGGACACATAGCCTAGAAATCATCATTTTCCGTGATCCACAGTGTGTTTGACAGTGGAAACTAAAACAAGGAAGGGTGTATTCTAGGACTGTGCTCTGGGGTATAATACTATCGCTCTACTGCTGAACAGCAATAGAATAGAGTGATATATAAATGTTTTAACAGTTTGAAAATGGGCTGAATTTGAAAAGAGACCAGTCTCTCATAAACATCTGACTGTCTGCCTAGCTACCCACCCTAACTGTCTGTCTAGCTACCCACCCTAACTGTCTGTCTAGCTGCCCAACCTAACTGCCTGTCTAGCTACCCACCCTAACTGTCTGGCTAGCTACCCACCCTAACTGTCTGTCTAGCTACCCACCCTAACTGTCTGTCTAGCTCCGCACCCTAACTGTCTGTCTAGCTGCCCAACCTAACTGCCTGTCTAGCTACCCAACCTAACTGCCTGTCTAGCTACCCACCCTAACTGTCTGTCTAGCTCCGCACCCTAACTGTCTGTCTAGCTACCCACCCTAACTGCCTGTCTAGCTACCCACCATAACTGTCTGTCTAGCTACCCAACCTAACTGCCTGTCTAGCTACCCACCATAACTGTCTGTCTAGCTACCCAACCTAACTGCCTGTCTAGCTACCCACCCTAACTGTCTGGCTAGCTACCCACCCTAACTGTCTGTCTAGCTACCCACCCTAACTGTCTGTCTAGCTCCGCACCCTAACTGTCTGTCTAGCTGCCCAACCTAACTGCCTGTCTAGCTACCCAACCTAACTGCCTGTCTAGCTACCCACCCTAACTGCCTGTCTAGCTACCCACCATAACTGTCTGTCTAACACCCAACCTAACTGCCTGTCTAGCTACCCACCATAACTGTCTGTCTAGCTACCCAACCTAACTGCCTGTCTAGCTACCCACCCTAACTGTCTGTCTAGCTCCGCACCCTAACTGTCTGTCTAGCTACCCACCCTAACTGTCTGTCTAGCTACCCACCCTAACTGCCTGTCTAGCTACCCACCATAACTGTCTGTCTAGCTACCCACCCTAACTGTCTGTCTAGCTACCCACCATAACTGTCTGTCTAGCTACCCACCCTAACTGTCTGTCTAGCTACCCAACCTAACTGTCTGTCTAGCTACCCTACCTAACTGTCTGTCTAGCTACCCACCCTAACTGTCTGTCTAGCTGCCCAACCTAACTGCCTGTCTAGCTACCCACTCTAACTGCCTGTCTAGCTACCCACCCTAACTGTCTGTCTAGCTACCCACCCTAACTGTCTACCTAGCTACCCAACATAATGCCTGTCTAGCTACCCAACATAACTGCCTGTCTAGCTACCCTCCCTAACTGTTGGTCTAGCTACCCTTCCTAACTGTCTGTCTAGCTACCCACCATAACTGTCTGTCTAGCTACCCACCCTAACTGTCTGTCTAGCTACCCACCATAACTGTCTGTCTAGCTACCCACCCTAACTGTCTGTCTAGCTACCCATCCTAACTGTCTGTCTAGCTACCTCTCCTCCACCTCTCCTCCTCTTCTCCTCCTCTTCTCCTCCACCTCTCCTCCTCTTCTCCTCCACCTCTCCTCCTCTTCTCCTCCTCTTCTCCTCCACCTCTCCTCCTCTTCTCCTCCACCTCTCCTCCTCTTCTCCTCCTCTTCTCCTCCACCTCTCCTCCTCTTCTCCTCCTCTTCTCCTCCACCTCTCCTCCTCCTCCTCCTCTCCTCCTCCTCTCCTCCTCCTCAACAATAATCCTCATTCTTCCCTCGTAACGCTCATTCATATGAAGCCTTAGTGTGTGTTTGTGTGTGTGTGTGTGTGTGTCTGTCTGTGTGTGTGTGTGTGTGGCTACTGTGTTAGCTACTGTCTTACTTACCATCTGGAGTGTATCCCATTGGTTCACAGTGGGATGAATTTGGCTACTGGTGCATCACTGGATTGTTTTTTATAGGTTTAGTGTTTAGTGTTAAAAATGATACTGTTTAGTGTTCAGTGTTAAAAAGGATACTGTTTAGTGTAATCACTCATGTAGAAAACAGTATCCTATTTCTAGGAGTGTGTTATCGCTCGTGTAGAAAACAGGCTCCTATTTCTAGTAGTGTGTTATCACTCATGTAGAAAACAGTATCCTATTTCTAGGAGTGTGTTATCACTCATGTAGAAAACAGTCTCCTGATTATCATGTGAAGAGTGGTGCCCATCTTGTTTCTATAACACACTGTATAAAGCCAATTAGGCTGATACTGTATGTCAAATACGTTATAGCCTAATTAGGCCTAGCTAATGTATGTCAAAATGGGGAAAGAGTTAGTTAATGGTGGTGAACATGGGTCTAGATCTAGGGCAGAGCATATCATTAATGTAAACAGTACAGAATGTCTTCAATACTTAGATGTTGATTAGGCTCCATGCCCTGGCAGATTCTACACTCTGATGGTCAGAGACGCTGATGGTCAGAGACGCTGATGGTCAGAGACGCTGATGGTCAGAGATGCTGATGGTCAGAGACACTGATGGTCAGAGACGCTGATGGTCAGAGATGCTGATGGTCAGAGACGCTAATAGTCAGAGACAATGATAGTCAGAGACGCTGATGGTCAGAGACGCTGATGGTCAGAGACGCTGATGGTCAGAGACGCTGATGGTCAGAGACGCTGATGGTCAGAGACGCTGATGGTCAGAGACGCTGATAGTCAGGGACAATGATAGTCAGAGACGCTGATGGTCAGAGACGCTGATGGTCAGAGACGCTGATGGTCAGAGACGCTGATGGTCAGAGACGCTGATGGTCAGAGACGCTGATAGTCAGAGACAATGATAGTCAGAGACGCTGATGGTCAGAGACGCTGATGGTCAGAGACGCTGATAGTCAGAGACGCTGATAGTCAGAGACGCTGATAGTCAGAGACGCTGATGGTCAGAGACGCTGATGGTCAGAGACGCTGATGGTCAGAGACGCTGATGGTCAGAGACGTTGATAGTCAGAGACGCTGATGGTCAGAGACGCTGATAGTCAGAGACGCTGATAGTCAGAGACGTTGATAGTCAGAGACAATGATAGTGCTGATAGTCAGAGACGCTGATAGTCAGAGACAATGATAGTGCTGATAGTCAGAGACGCTGATAGTCAGAGACGCTGATGGTCAGAGACGCTGATAGTCAGAGACGCTGATGGTCAGAGACGCTGATAGTCAGAGACGCTGATGGTCAGAGACGCTGATGGTCAGAGACGCTGATGGTCAGAGACGCTGATAGTCAGAGACGCTGATAGTCAGAGACGCTGATAGTCAGAGACGCTGATGGTCAGAGACGCTGATAGTCAGAGACGCTGATGGTCAGAGACGCTGATGGTCAGAGACGCTGATGGTCAGAGACGCTGATAGTCAGAGACGCTGATGGTCAGAGACGCTGATAGTCAGAGACGCTGATGGTCAGAGACGCTGATGGTCAGAGACGCTGATGGTCAGAGACGCTGATGGTCAGAGACAATGATAGTGCTGATAGTCAGAGACGCTGATAGTCAGAGACGCTGATGGTCAGAGACGCTGATGGTCAGAGACGCTGATGGTCAGAGACGCTGATAGTCAGAGACGCTGATAGTCAGAGACGCTGATGGTCAGAGACGCTGATGGTCAGAGATGCTGATAGTCAGAGACGCTGATGGTCAGAGACGCTGATGGTCAGAGACGCTGATGGTCAGAGACGCTGATGGTCAGAGACGCTGATGGTCAGAGATGCTGATGGTCAGAGACGCTGATGGTCAGAGACGCTGATGGTCAGAGACGCTGATGGTCAGAGACGCTGATGGTCAGAGACGCTGATGGTCAGAGACGCTGATGGTCAGAGACGCTGATAGTCAGAGACGCTGATAGTCAGAGACGCTGATGGTCAGAGACGCTGATGGTCAGAGACGCTGATGGTCAGAGACGCTGATAGTCAGAGACGCTGATGGTCAGAGACGCTGATGGTCAGAGACGCTGATGGTCAGAGACGCTGATGGTCAGAGACGCTGATAGTCAGAGACGCTGATAGTCATAGACAATGATAGTGCTGATAGTCAGAGACAATGATAGTCAAGAGACGCTGATGGTCAGAGACGCTGATGGTCAGAGACGCTGATAGTCAGAGACAATGATAGTCAGAGACGCTGATAGTCAGAGACGCTGATAGTGCTGATAGTCAGAGACAATGATAGTCAGAGACACTGATAGTCAGAGACACTGATAGTGCTGATAGTCAGAGACGCTGATAGTCAGAGACGCTGATGGTCAGAGACGCTGATAGTCAGAGACGCTGATGGTCAGAGACGCTGATAGTCAGAGACGCTGATAGTCAGAGACGCTGATAGTCAGAGACGCTGATGGTCAGAGATGCTGATAGTCAGAGACGCTGATAGTCAGAGACGCTGATAGTCAGAGACGCTGATAGTCAGAGACAATGATAGTCAGAGACGCTGATGGTCAGAGACGCTGATGGTCAGAGACGCTGATGGTCAGAGACGCTGATGGTCAGAGACGCTGATGGTCAGAGACGCTGATGGTCAGAGACGCTGATGGTCAGAGACGCTGATGGTCAGAGACGCTGATAGTCAGAGACGCTGATAGTCAGAGACGCTGATAGTCAGAGACGCTGATGGTCAGAGACGCTGATGGTCAGAGACGCTGATGGTCAGAGACGCTGATGGTCAGAGACGCTGATAGTCAGAGACGCTGATAGTCAGAGACGCTGATAGTCATAGACAATGATAGTGCTGATAGTCAGAGACAATGATAGTCAGAGACGCTGATGGTCAGAGACGCTGATGGTCAGAGACGCTGATAGTCAGAGACAATGATAGTCAGAGACGCTGATAGTCAGAGACGCTGATAGTGCTGATAGTCAGAGACAATGATTGTCAGAGACAATGATAGTCAGAGACACTGATAGTCAGAGACGCTGATAGTCAGAGACGCTGATAGTCAGAGATGCTGATGGTCAGAATCACTGATAGTGCTGATAGACAGAGACGCTGATAGTCAGAGACACTGATAGTCAGAGATGCTTATAGTCAGAGACTGGGTTAGGGGAGGGTTTGGCCGGCCGGGATGTCCTTATCCCATCGCGCTCTTGCGACTCCTTGTGGCGGGCCGGGTGCATGCAAGCTGACTTCGGTCGACATCTGTACGGCGTTTCCTCTGAATCACTGGTGCGGCTGGCTTCCGGGTTAAGCGAGCAGTGTTTCCAGAAGCTTGGCGGGGTCGTGTTTCGGAGGACGCATGGCTCTCGACCTTCGCCTCTCCTGAGTCCGTACGAGAGTTGCAGCGATGGGACAAGACTGAAACTGCCAATTGGATATCACGAAATTGGGGAGAAAAAGGGGTAAAAAGTACCCCCCCCAAAAAAACTTATAGATATAGAACTTGATATTCAGAGATGCTGATAGTGCTGGTAGTCTGAGACGCTGATAGTGCTGGTAGTCTGAGACGCTGATAGTGCTGGTAGTCTGAGACGCTGATAAAGCTGGTAGTCTGAGACGCTGATAGTGCTGGTAGTCTGAGACGCTGATAGTGCTGGTAGTCTGAGACGCTGATAGTGCTGGTAGTCTGAGATGCTGATAGTGCTGGTAGTCTGAGACGCTGATAGTGCTGGTAGTCTGAGATGCTGATAGTGCTGGTAGTCTGAGACGCTGATAGTGCTGGTAGTCTGAGACGCTGATAGTGCTGGTAGTCTGAGACGCTGATAGTGCTGGTAGTCTGAGACGCTGATAGTGCTGGTAGTCTGAGATGCTGATAGTGCTGGTAGTCTGAGATGCTGATAGTGCTGGTAGTCTGAGACGCTGATAGTGCCGGTAGTCTGAGACGCTGATAGTGCTGATAGTGCTGGTAGTCTGAGACGCTGATAGTGCTGATAGTGCTGGTAGTCTGAGACGCTGATAGTGCTGATAGTGCTGGTAATCTGAGACGCTGATAGTGCTGGTAGTCTGAGACGCTGATAGTGCTGGTAGTCTGAGACGCTGATAGTGCTGGTAGTCTGAGACGCTGATAGTGCTGGTAGTCTGAGACGCTGATAGTGCTGGTAGTCTGAGATGCTGATAGTGCTGGTAGTCTGAGATGCTGATAGTGCTGGTAGTCTGAGACGCTGATAGTGCTTATAGTGCTGGTAGTCTGAGACGCTGATAGTGCTGGTAGTCTGAGACGCTGGTAGTGCTGGTAGTCTGAGATGCTGATAGTGCTGGTAGTCTGAGACGCTGATAGTGCTGTTAGTCTGAGACGCTGATAGTGCTGGTAGTCTGAGACGCTGATAGTGCTGGTAGTCTGAGACGCTGATAGTGCTGGTAGTCTGAGACGCTGATAGTGCTGGTAGTCTGAGATGCTGGTAGTCTGAGATGCTGATAGTGCTGGTAGTCTGAGATGCTGATAGTGCTGGTAGTCTGAGACGCTGATAGTGCTGGTAGTCTGAGATGCTGATAGTGCTGGTAGTCTGAGACGCTGGTAGTCTGAGACGCTGGTAGTGCTGGTAGTCTGAGATGCTGGTAGTGCTGGTAGTCTGAGATGCTGATAGTGCTGGTAGTCTGAGACGCTGATAGTGCTGGTAGTCTGAGACGCTGATAGTGCTGGTAGTCTGAGACGCTGATAGTGCTGGTAGTCTGAGATGCTGGTAGTCTGAGATGCTGATAGTGCTGGTAGTCTGAGACGCTGATAGTGCTGGTAGTCTGAGATGCTGATAGTGCTGGTAGTCTGAGACGCTGGTAGTCTGAGACGCTGGTAGTGCTGGTAGTCTGAGACGCTGATAGTGCTGGTAGTCTGAGATGCTGATAGTGCTGGTAGTCTGAGACGCTGGTAGTCTGAGACGCTGATAGTGCTGGTAGTCTGAGATGCTGGTAGTCTGAGATGCTGATAGTGCTGGTAGTCTGAGATGCTGATAGTGCTGGTAGTCTGAGACGCTGATAGTGCTGGTAGTCTGAGATGCTGATAGTGCTGGTAGTCTGAGATGCTGATAGTGCTGGTAGTCTGAGACGCTGATAGTGCTAGTAGTCTGAGATGCTGATAGTGCTGGTAGTCTGAGACGCTGATAGTGCTGGTAGTCTGAGACGCTGATAGTGCTGGTAGTCTGAGACGCTGATAGTGCTGGTAGTCTGAGACGCTGATAGTGCTGGTAGTCTGAGACACTGATAGTCTGAGACGCTGATAGTGCTGGTAGTCTGAGACGCTGATAGTCTGAGACGCTGATAGTGCTGGTAGTCTGAGATGCTGATAGTGCTGGTAGTCTGAGACGCTGATAGTGCTGGTAGTCTGAGACGCTGATAGTGCTGGTAGTCTGAGACGCTGATAGTGCTGGTAGTCTGAGACGCTGATAGTGCTGGTAGTCTGAGACGCTGATAGTGCTGGTAGTCTGAGATGCTGATAGTGCTGGTAGTCTGAGACGCTGGTAGTCTGAGACGCTGGTAGTGCTGGTAGTCTGAGATGCTGGTAGTGCTGGTAGTCTGAAATGCTGATAGTGCTGGTAGTCTGAGACGCTGATAGTGCTGGTAGTCTGAGACGCTGATAGTGCTGGTAGTCTGAGACGCTGATAGTGCTGGTAGTCTGAGATGCTGGTAGTCTGAGATGCTGATAGTGCTGGTAGTCTGAGATGCTGATAGTGCTGGTAGTCTGAGACGCTGGTAGTCTGAGACGCTGATAGTGCTGGTAGTCTGAGATGCTGGTAGTCTGAGATGCTGATAGTGCTGGTAGTCTGAGATGCTGATAGTGCTGGTAGTCTGAGACGCTGATAGTGCTGGTAGTCTGAGATGCTGATAGTGCTGGTAGTCTGAGATGCTGATAGTGCTGGTAGTCTGAGACGCTGATAGTGCTAGTAGTCTGAGATGCTGATAGTGCTGGTAGTCTGAGACGCTGATAGTGCTGGTAGTCTGAGACGCTGATAGTGCTGGTAGTCTGAGACGCTGATAGTGCTGGTAGTCTGAGACGCTGATAGTGCTGGTAGTCTGAGACACTGATAGTCTGAGACGCTGATAGTGCTGGTAGTCTGAGACGCTGATAGTCTGAGACGCTGATAGTGCTGGTAGTCTGAGATGCTGATAGTGCTGGTAGTCTGAGACGCTGATAGTGCTGGTAGTCTGAGACGCTGATAGTGCTGGTAGTCTGAGACGCTGATAGTGCTGGTAGTCTGAGACGCTGATAGTGCTGGTAGTCTGAGACGCTGATAGTGCTGGTAGTCTGAGACGCTGATAGTGCTGGTAGTCTGAGACGCTGATAGTGCTGGTAGTCTGAGACGCTGGTAGTGCTGGTAGTCTGAGACGCTGATAGTGCTGGTAGTCTGAGACGCTGATAGTGCTGGTAGTCTGAGATGCTGATAGTGCTGGTAGTCTGAGACGCTGATAGTCTGAGATGCTGATAGTCTGAGATGCTGATGTCACGGTGGGGTTGAGAGCTATAAGGAGAAATCAGTACAGTGTTCATCAAACAGTTAGTGAATGCGTCACAAATGGCACCCTATTTTCCCATTGCTCTGGTCAAAAGTAGTGCACTATATAGGGAATAAGGTGCCATTTGGGACGCATGAAGTTAGTGTCTTTGATTAAATTAATTAACTTCATTAAGGTGGGGAGAAAAGGGGGCTGAGCAGCTGTGTACACACACACACACACACACACACGCACACACACACACACACGCACACACACACACACACACACACGCACACACACGCGCACACACACATCATCTCATCATCTTCGGGTGATAGCAGCCAGAAGCTTTTTGATACATCACCACATTACCCATCAACACAGTTATTAAAGTGTCTTTCCAAAATAGCCACATCTGCTCTGATGCAGCGGTAGGAGGTGTAGGAGCGTTAGTGGAAAGATGGTGTGTGTGTGTGTGTGTGTGTGTGTGTGTGTGTGTGTGTGTGTGTGTGTGTGTGTGTGTGTGCGTGTGTGTGTGTGCGAGGGGGGGGGGGGGGGGGGGGGGGGGGTTGGGGGGAGTGATTCTAAAAAGCTTGGAGGCTGAGTGACTGAATGCTGTAAAAAGCCCAGATGCTGTTTCCAGTCTTCCCCTGGTGATGGCTGTGTACTGGTAGACCATGATTGATCCATCTAGGGAGCGCCGGTATCTAAATAATTGATCAACTATTATCAGCCGCAAAATTTACTTGTTGGGAAGCAGAGGACGCATTAGTGGTTGTTTTGGGGATTTATTTGAATGCATTGTCAATCCCCTTGTGATGTATTTCTCCGTCATCCACTTATAAGTTATTATGTTAACTGTATTAAAACAGATGGCAGAAACCCCATGTTGAAGAAACCCCACGTTGAAGAAACTCCTTGACGCACATCCCTTGTTGTAGCCATTTTAGACCCACGCTCTAAATAATAGGCTGACAGGCCTCATGCACCAATGTCTAAATTCGATATTCGGCATATTTGAATTGTGTAAAATTGATTGTATCTTGTGAATCGTTCACTCTATATCACCTTTAACCGTATCGAGAAACCTGCACTAATCTAACAGAGAGACTTGAAATTGTGTGAAGAAAATCACCATTAGCAGCTTTGTACAAAATGTATAATGATTACCTAGCTGTTTTAAAAAGATTTTAGTGCCAGTTTTTCACTCAATCTTATTTATAAACTCAAAGATAAAAAACAAGCATTATTATTTTATTTTTTTAGGGGGTAGATCAGCTTTAATATTGCAGATGGATTGTAACTTCCATCAATGTAATTGTCTGCATCACTTCCAATCCCCCATATGTTTTCTTCTCTCGCAAATATATACAGTGGGGAAAAAATGTATTTAGTCAGCCACCAATTGTGCAAGTTCTCCCACTTAAAAAGATGAGAGAGGACTGTAATTTTCATTATAGGTACACGTCAACTATGACAGACAAATTGAGAAAAAAATATCCAGAAAATCACATTGTAGGATTTTTTATGAATTTATTTGCAAATTATGGTGGAAAATAAGTATTTGGTCACCTACAAACAAGAAAGATGTCTGGCTCTCACAGACCTGTAACTTCTTCTTTAAGAGGCTCCTCTGTCCTCCACTCGTTACCTGTATAAATGGCACCTGTTTGAAATTGTTATCAGTATAAAATACACCTGTCCACAACCTCAAACAGTCACACTCCAAACTCCACTATGGCCAAGACCAAAGAGCTGTCAAAGGACACCAGAAACAAAATTGTAGACCTGCACCAGGCTGGGAAGACTGAATCTGCAATAGGTAAGCAGCTTGGTTTGAAGAAATCAACTGTGGGAGCAATTATTAGGAAATGGAAGACACAAAAGACCACTGAAAATCTCCCTCGATCTGGGGCTCCACGCAAGATCTCACCCCGTGGAGTCAAAATGATCACAAGAACGGTGAGCAAAAATCCCAGAACCACACGGGGGGACCTAGTGAATGACCTGCAGAGAGCTGGGACCAAAGTAACAAAGCCTACCATCAGTAACACACTACGCCGCCAGGGACTCAAATCCTGCAGTGCCAGACGTGTCCCCCTGCTTAAGCCAGTACATGTCCAGGCCCGTCTGAAGTTTGCTAGAGTGCATTTGGATGATCCAGAAGAGGATTGGGAGAATGTCATATGGTCAGATGAAACCAAAATAGAACTTTTTGGTAAAAACTCAACTCGTCATGTTTGGAGGAAGAAGAAGGATGAGTACAATCCCAAGAACACCATCCCAACTGTGAAGCATGGAGGTGCATTCTTTGGGGATGCTTTTCTGCAAAGGGGACAGGACGACTGCACCGTATTGAGGGGAGGATGGATGGGGCCATGTATCGCGAGATCTTGGCCAACAACCTCCTTCCCTCAGTAAGAGCATTGAAGATGGGTCGTGGCTGGGTCTTCCAGCATGACAACGACCTGAAACACACAGCCAGGGCAACTAAGGAGTGGCTCCGTAAGAAGCATCTCAAGGTCCTGGTGTGGCCTAGCCAGTCTCCAGACCTGAACCCAATAGACAATCTTTGGAGGGAGCTGAAAGTCCGTATTGCCCAGCGACAGCCCCGAAACCTGAAGGATCTGGAGAAGGTCTGTATGGAGGAGTGGGCCAAAATCCCTGCTGCAGTGTGTGCAAACCTGGTCAAGACCTACAGGAAACGTATGATCTCTGTAATTGCAAACAAAGGTTTCTGTACCAAATATTAAGTTCTGCTTTTCTGATGTATCAAATACTTATGTCATGCAATAAAATGCAAATTAATTACTAAAAAATCATACAATGTGATTTTCTGGATTTTTGTTTTAGATTCCGTCTCTCACAGTTGAAGTGTACCTATGATAAAAATTACAGACCTCTACATGCTTTGTAAGTAGGAAAACCTGCAAAATCGGCAGTGTATCAAATACTTGTTCTCCCCACTGTATATATATATATATACATACATACATACATACATACATACATACATACATACATATACATACATATATATACATATCCTTTTTTTAAATATATTTCCCTTTATTACTTTCCAACCCCACCACCTCTTCCCTAATTGGAGTAAACTAGTGAACAACAACGCTTAGGCCTCTACTTCCAGCTTATACATAATATATACATTTTATGGACACAGTCAATTTTACAATAATTCTATTTAGTTTGTTTTTACTCCTGAACGTCCTCTACTCTCAACCTCTCTGATCATTTTCATGATGTCCATCCGGTTTGCTTCTATATGCCATATCTTTCTAACTGTGATCTTTCACAAAAGCTCTCAACCCATAACCTATATACTTATTATGGACACAGTATGCTTTACATTATTAGTTATCTTGTTGTTATTAGTTGTTGTTAGTTGTTATTAGTCCCATCCTTCAACTTCATTCAACACCACCCATCTATCTCTTAACACCATCCTTATTGGATTTCTGTTTGCCATATATTTTTCAACTGTACTGTGATGTTTTACAAAAGTTCTGAACCTTTCTATTCTCATTGTTTCTACAGATTGTAAATTGAAAATAAACATTTTTGCTAAAAGTATTATTATATTATTGATCGATTGACTATGACTTTTCAGATCACCCACTAGTGCTATCTGCAGGGTTAGCTCCAGGTAAATATTGCAATCCTTTAGCCATTCCTGGACATGTGTCCAAAAACAAGCTACAAATGGACAGTACCAAAACAAATGATCTAATGATTCTCTCTTCGCAGCAAAATCTGCAGAGCTGGGAAGATTGTATCCCCCATATAAATACATTATATTGGTAGCAAGAATTGTATATAATAATTTAAATAGAAAAATTATACGTTTTGAATCGGTACGTCAAAAATCTCTTCCGAACTATTTTGCAATCTGTATGGGACGGCTGTCAATCCTTTGGTCCTTAAATGAAACTGGTATACTTTTTTATTTATCACAATTTTCTTTAACCAATTATATTCTTTAATGCAAGGCCGACAGACAAGTTCCTTACTTTTTCCTCCTTCCACTTTCCTTTTCCATTTTTGCGGTAATGCTGCTATTATTTGGTTGTAATTTTTGGTAGAGCAGACATTTCCATATGTTTTTGTTAGCTGCATGTGCGACTTAACTCCACCAGTCCTACCTATGATATCATTTACGAAGATTATACCTTTTTTAAACATTTTGTCAATTTTTTATCGATTAGTATTTTATTTTATTTATTTATTTATTTTACCTTTATTTAACTAGGCAAGTCAGTTAAGAACAAATTCTTATTTACAATGACGGACTACACCGGCCAAACCCGGACGACGCTGGGCCAATTGTGCACCACCCTATGGGCGTTTCTGGAGGATTCAATTGAAATTGCAACCAACTTTCTATGGCTTGTTTTAGAAATAGTGATATTTGGGAGATGATTTCCTTTTCAAATAACTGAAAGTGAGAGGTTGTAATCTGAATAAAGGGAAAAAGGCCATTCTTGATCATTGGATGAGACAATTTTACTAATTTGCTAGAGAACGAGTTCAGATTTAATTATAACTTTTGTATGACTGAAGCTTTTAGTGCTAGGTCTAATTATATATTTAATATTTAATAATTTCTGTCCTCCGACTTCATATTCATTATATAAATAGGCCCGTTTAATTTTGTCTGGCTTGCCGTTCCAAATAAAATGGAATATTTTTTTCTCATATAATTTAAATAACTGTTCGCTAGGCGTAGGCAAGACCATAAGCAAATAGGTAAACTGGGATAACACTAAAGAGTTAATCAGGGTGATTTTTCCACAAATTTACAGGTATTTACCTTTCCATGGTAGCAAGATCTTATCTATTTTTGCTAACTTTCTATTAAAATGTATTGGAGTGAGATCATTTATTTCCTTTGGGATATGTATTCCGAGTATATCCACATCACCATCAGACCATTGTATTGGTAAACTACATGGTAATGTAAAAATTGTATGTTTTAGTGATCCAATATGTAATATAGTACATCTATCCTAATTTGGTTGTAATCCAGAGAGGTTAGAAAATGTATCTAGATCCTCTATGAGGCTGTGGAGGGTTTCAAGTTGTGGATTTAAAAGAAAACATGAATCATCAGCGTACAATGACACCTTTGTTTTTAAGCCCTGGATTTCTAATCCCTTGATATTATTGTTGGATCTGATTTTAATAGCTAACATATCGAAGGCCATAATAAATAGATATGCCGATAGTGGACAACCTTGTTTTACTCCTCTTGACAGTTTAAAACTTTCTGAGAAATAGCCATTATTTACTATTTTACACCTAGGGTTACTATACATGATTTTAACCCAATTTATAAGAGATTGTCCAAAATTGAAATGTTCCAGGCATTTATATATAAACGCCAGTCGTACTTTATCAAATGCCTTTTCGAAGTCTCCTATGAATAGCAGGCCTGGTTTCCCAGATTTTTCATAGTGTTCTATTGTTTCCAGTACTTGCCTTATATTATCTCCAATGTATCTTCCATGTAAAAAACCTGTCTGATTAGAATGAATATTGTCCGACAATACCTTTTTAATTATATGCGCTATACATTTTGCTAGAATTTTTTTATCACAACACTGAAGTGTAAGGGGCCTCCAATTTTTTTAAATGGACAGGATCTTTATATTTTCCACTTGTATCCTGTTTCAGTAATAATGAAATCAGACCTTCTTCTTGAGTGTCTGATAATCTACCATTTACATAGGAGTGGTTAAAACACGCTAATAACGGTCCTCTTAGTATATAAAAAAAGGTTTGGTATACCTGGACTGGTATGCCATCCAACCCTGGAGTTTTCCCGGACTTAAAGTATTTAATTGCATCCAGAAGTTCCTCCTCTGTAATTTCACCTTCACGTGAGTCTTTCTGTATGGCTGTTAATTTTACATTGTCAGTAGAAAAAAAATCTCTACAATTAGGAGATGGTGGCGACTGAAACGAACACATATGCTTAAAGTACTTTGTTTCCTCCTTCAAAATATAATTTGGTGAATCATGGGTGACTCCGTAATTTGTAACCAGTTTCAGTAAATTATTTTTGGTAGCATTCCTATGTTGAAGAATAAAAAATAATTTGGTGCATTTTTCCTCATATTCCATCCAGTTTACTTAATTTTTTATAATATATTACACTTGATCTTTCTTAAGTTCCTCCATTTATTTTTGTTTTTCCTCTAATTTATTCTGAGCCTCTATGTTACAGTTTTTATTGCCATCTATCTGTTCTGTTAGACCTTCTATTTCCTTTGTTAGTGTGGACTCTTTTGACCTAAATTGCTTTTGTTTTCGAGATGAGTACTGAATTGCATGGCCTCTAAAGGCACATTTAAAGGTGTCCCATACAATAAAGGGATTTGCTGTACCTATGTTATGTCGGAAAAAATCAGTTATAAATTATTCTGTCCTAGTTAAAAACATGTTATCATCCAATAGGCTTTGATTACATTTCCAATATCCTCGCTCACGTGGAAATTCAGTAAGAGTAATGTATATGCCAGTTATATGATGGTCCGACCGCATTCTGTCCCCTATCAACACTTTTAAACTTTTGGTGCCAACGAGAATGACATAAGAATGAAGTCAAGACGACTTGCTTGATTGAGTCTCCGCCATGTATATCTCACTAGGTCAGGATATTTAAGCCTCCATATCTCTACTAGTTCTAATGTATCCATGACATTCATGATTTCCTTAATAGCGTGAGGGTGATTGTTTGTAGTGTGATTTCCTTTACGGTCCATTGAGCTATTTAAAACGTTATTATAATCTCCCACCATAATAATAGAGTCTTGAATTGCTTGCAGGATTGATCATTTATTCATATATATTGTCAAAGAAGTGTGGATCATCATTATTTGTTCCGTAAAGGTTAATGAGCCATATCTGTTTATGGTCCAATAACATATTTAAAATAATCCATCTACCTTGCGTATCTATTTGGACAATTAGCACATTCGGATCGAAATTACTGTTAATTAATATCATCACCCCTTTTGAGTTTCTTTGCCAATGGGAGAAGTATATTTCGCCCCCCCCCCCCCCATTCCTTTTTCCACGCAACTTCATCTAGAATTGTTGAATGTGTTTCCTGTAAACAATAGATATTATATTCCTTCTCTTTGAGCCATGTAAATATTGTTCTTCTTTTGTTATTATCTGCTGAGCCATTACAATTATAACTGGCTATACTTATTTCACCATTTACCATAATGAGATACAAGTTTCAGATCTATTTATCATTACAGTTATAACTGGCTAGATCTCCTATTATTTATAAACCCAAAAGATAAAAAACAAACAAGGTCTCCTATTATTTTCTTCTCAATCATTTAAAGCTGCAATATGTAACTTGTGTGTAAATAACAATATGTAAATTCACATAGAAATGGGAGTTAAAGATCTGTCATTCTCATTGAAAGCAAGTCTAAGAAGCGGTAGATCTGTTCTATGTGCGCTATTTCTATGCTTCCTGTTCTTAATTTTTGTGTCTTTTACTTTCGGTTTTGTACACAAGCTTCAAACAACTGAAAATACAATATTTTTGGTTATGGAAAATATGTTTCACAGCGTTTTAGATGATACAATGGTTCTCTACTCTATACTTGCTTGTTTTATCACATAAACTGAAAATAGGCGAACTATTAGAATTTTACCAACCAGGAAATGGCGGAGCGATTCCTGCATAGTGCAGCTTTAATGAATTCTAAACAAGTCACACAATCAAAGAAACAGTCATGCTGTGAGTAGAACAGAAATTGTAAATGTTGTGGGCATAAACGTATTATTTTTCATGTTGTTGTTGTTTTAAATGATTAATTGAAACAAAAGAGACTGATCAACTCTGTTTATCTTTGTTTTCTTCCAGATAACTGAGTCAGGCAAGGAGACGCTACCAGAATGGCTTCACTGGGACTGGAAGACCAATGTCCTACAGGGTCTACCGCTGGGGGAGGACAAGGGTGTCCACTACATCACCGTCTCCACATCCAACGGCAGCCAGGACATCTTCTCCATCGAGGTGCACCCAGATGAGCACCCTGACACCGACCCGATCCAGTCAGCATCCAACAACGAGGCCCAGCCGTTCGTCTGTGGCAACGAGGAGCCGGTGACGGTGCTCACGGTGATTCTGGACGCCGACCTGACTAAGATGAGCTCCAGACAGAGGGTGGAGCTGCTTGGCAAGATGAGGAAGTTCTCTGGCGTGGCGCTCCAGCACATGAAGATACTTCCCGTGGTCAACAACAGATTGTTCGACATGTCCGCCTTCATGGCCGGACCGGGAAATGCTAAAAAGGTGGTGGAGAACGGAGCCCTGTTATCCTGGAAGCTGGGCTGTTCCCTGGACCAGAGTAACGTCCCTAACATTAGCAGCGTCCAGGCACCAGCTAAAAAGGGCACTATGTCGGCTCAGTTGGGATATCCGGTCGTCGGTTGGCACATCGCCAACAAGAAGCCTCATATTCCAAAACGGGTGAGGCGCCAGCTCAACAATACCCCTACTCCTGTTCTAGCTTTGCCTCCCCCAACGTCTGTCGTCGAGCCCCCTGTTCGCATTGTACCAACCCTGTCGTCACCTGCCATTGCTGCCCCCACAGACAGCTCTGCCCCACCCATGAGAGGGCCTGTGCCCTTGCCCATGAAGCCCACGATCCGTGTCAGAGACTCCTATGCCCACACTCCCACTCAGGGTGCACCCCTGCCAACCAGAGTGATGGAGTCCACTAGTACCATCTCCATTCAACCCACGATGACCAGGCATACCGTTGTGGAAGCTACACCGACACTCCCTCCACCCACCACAGTCGCCACCAGAAAGCCAACCAAGAAACCAAAGAGACCGAAGACCACTCCGATGCCAAGGGAACCCAAGACCACCACTGCCAAACCAGCCAGACGCACCACTCCTTCGTCCATCGTGCCTGACCCAAGTAATGAGAAACCAGATCTCCGCAACCCCATTGATCAGGTCAATGCCTTCGTGGGCACATACTTTGAAGTGAAAATCCCATCCGATACGTTCTTTGACAAGGAGGACGGTACGACAGACAAGCTGAGGTTGACATTGAGGATGAACCACAACGAAGTGGTCGGAGATAATTCCTGGATACAGTTTAATAGCACAAGCCAGCTGCTGTACGGTCTACCTGACTCGAACCACGTCGGGAAGCACGAGTACTTCATGCAGGCCACCGATAAGGGCGGTCTGAATGCGATCGACGCCATTGAGGTCCGTGTGAACCGCTGGGCTTCCAACGATAAGTCCCCGGTCCTGTTCCAAGCTCGCTTCCACGGGGAACCTCGCCAGGTGACCAACGACATCCACAAGAAGATCCTGCTCATCAAGAAACTGGCGTACTCGTTCGGGGACCGCAACAGCAGCACAGTCACCCTGAGGAACATCACCAAGGGGTCCATCGTGGTGGAGTGGACCAACAACAGCCTCCAGCAGAACCCATGCCCGAAGGAGCAGATCCACACCATGTCCAGGAGGATCTCCGATGCCCAGGGAAGGCCCTCCCAGACCTTCATCTCCACCATGGAGCCTGAATTCAAACCCATCGACATCAAGGTAAAAGGGACGGCCGCCTGCCGGAATTACATGTTTGTCCCGCCAGGGGAAATCACCATTCCTATCCCCCCGGCCGTCACCCCGGCGCTGGGTACCGGACGCCAGAGCACCGACGACGTCTACCTCCACACGGTCATCCCTGCAGTGGTGGTGGCGGCTATCTTGCTGATCGCCGGCATCATCGCCATGATCTGCTACCGTAAGAAGCGCAAGGGCAAGCTGACCATTGAGGACCAGGCTACCTTCATCAAGAAGGGGGTGCCCATAATCTTTGCAGACGAGCTTGACGACTCCAAGCCCCCTCCGTCCTCCTCCATGCCCCTCATCCTGCAGGAGGAGAAACCCCCACTGCCCCCGCCGGAGTACCCCAACATGGCCAGTCCAGAGACCACCCCCCTGAACCAGGACCTTCTGGGGGAGTACACGGCTCTGAGGGACGAGGACCCCAACGCCCCCCCCTACCAGCCCCCGCCCCCCTTCACCGTCCCCATGGAAGGTAAAGGCTCTCGTCCAAAGAACATGACCCCCTACAGATCCCCACCACCCTACGTGCCCCCCTAAGGTTAGCTGGCTCCTCCAGAGGAGGAGAGGGGAAGCAGGGGGACTTGTAACCGTCTCACACCAGTGTTGTCTGTTTGGAGGAGGAGAATAGAGCCTCTGCAAAGTGGTAACGAACTTTGGACATTTTGGGTTGGGAGGGTTTTGGGCTGATCTGATCAAGGCTGAGTTGAAGTTGAAAGATGTGAGGGAGGGAGAACTAGGTGGTAGCCTCGGCAACAGTAACCACAACAATGACACTATTCAGTCTCTCGTCGTCTCATTGGCTACAGCTGAACAGCTAGTTTGGGAAGACACACCCCTCCTGTCCCAGCGCTTTTTTTTCTCCTTTTGAAACTAAATGGCCTTTTGTTTTATTTTGTGTCTTTGGTTCTGTTTTTCTTCTGTTTTTGACTGACTTTAAGATCAAACTACTTGCCTTTTAATCTTCTTTTATCTTGAATAATGCAAGAGGACAATAAACAAACATACTGCAGGCAAAAATGTTTTTAATAGAGAGAGAGAAGAGTTATATGAATGAAAATAAACACAACGTAATCATATTGATCTGGGACAACCCTGCAGACAGCCAGACAACACAGTGGCGGTGGCTGTTTGGTTTCAATAAGGTTTGCCTTTTAACACTAATTGTATGTTTTTACCCTTATTCACACAATGTCTAGATGAGCATAACAAAGTTAGCCTAAAAAATAATTAGAAATTAGTATAAAAAAAGTTTTCTGTTTTGTTTGTTTTATTATTTTTGTTTTTAAACTGTATATCTGGAAGATGTTCTGTTAGATAGATAGATAGATAGATAGATAGATAGATAGATAGATAGATAGATAGATAGATAGATAGATAGATAGATAGATAGATAGATAGATAGATAGATAGATAGATAGATAGATAGATAGATAGATAGATAGATAGATAGATAGATAGATAGATAGATAGATAGATAGATATAATTGTTTTGGTGGTGGTGGAGCAGAACTCCTGACTGAAATAGCCTGCAGGATCTATTTTTCCCCCCGATCAGAAAGGAACGGTACACCCAGTAGGTAGGCCTGGTTACCCTGGCCTGGTTATTACCAGATGGTTACCCTGGCCTGGTTATTACCAGATGGTTACCCTGGCCTGGTTATTACCAGATGGTTACCCTGGCCTGGTTATTACCAGATGGTTACCCTGGCCTGGTTATTACCAGATGGTTACCCTGGCCTGGTTATTACCAGATGGTTACCCTGGCCTGGTTAATACCAGATGTATTGTTTTTACTTTGCCCGAGTTTCCCGAAGCCACCCAAAATCATTCAAGAGGGAAATAAAAACACAATACAAAGCCCCTTTTATTATTCTTATTCAAAATGGGTTAAACTGAGAATCATTTTCTGAATATGATCATAACATTGACAATTTGAATGCCATTTTGCCTTTATGGTGATGCGACAAGTGTCTTCTGTAAATAACGATGGATCGGCCTGTTGAAATAATATGAAGTGTATTTTTAGTTCAAAAACGTTTGTGTAAATCAGATTTGGAAAAAGCCTCCTGCAGTTTATTTTAGACAAGGGGTTATTATTTTTGTATGTAGTGATGATGCTCTTGTTTTCACATTTTATGCGGGAAACAGTTTAGTGCTGTTGAGAGTGATTGAGAACGTCCTGAAAGGGATACATTTATTCACAACTCAAAGGTAATTGTTGAGAGGAGGGGAGGAGAGTTAGAGGGCGAGAAAGAAAGACATGGGAATGTCCCAATAACAAGATGACTAGAAAACACTGAAAAAAAATTGTTGATAAAATCTCTATATAATTTTTTTACAAAGTTTTTGATACAGCATCAAATTGTTTAAAAGAAAAAATACATGAATAGTGTACTGACTGCAATTTGTAAAATCTTAGCGTAGAGAATTGATTCTTCATTATATACCTTTTCTCATTGTTTTCAAGGGATTTCTTTTTTGGTTTTTGATTGCATATTATCTCATTGAAATGTACTTCCTGTTATACAGTCGGAATGACCCATTTTATGTAATCACACGTTTTATTTAATTTTCAAGTTCTTCGCTGACGAGTTTTGACTTTGAAAGTGACCCTTTTTGCAATAATGTAAGGTGCTGTCCGGTGGTGGTGAGTGGTCAATGCAGGTTAAATGAGTGATGATGAACTACTCACATAATAATGAATATGTACCTACAGTACATAGTTTGTTTTTTGCCGGATGCCAAGTTTAGCTTTTTGAGTGTGCATTTATCATGTAAGCCGACCTCCGTCCATCTTTATCCAGATCATTCTTCCTTCTTCACACGTTTTGAAATTCAAGTCCTAAAAGTATTGGAATGAGTGAATCATCAATACATATAACAGAGTGGATTAGGGTGGTGTATCTTGGGATGCTGCCGTACATTATTAATATAGAGATGTATTTTTTATTGATGAGCTTCGGTTATAATTGGTTTTCTAATGCTTCCCTCTTGTATTGATGAGTCAATATGTCTACGTCGATAGAGGTTTCAGCAAGTCGTGTATCCATCTATCTAATCTGTCAGACATTTGTGACCCTGATTCCTGTCACAGTAACTGGTGAATAATTATGTCTCCTTGTAATAAAACTGGTATTATTAATCTGACTAGAATGAAAACATTTTTGATCTGGAACGTCGAACTATTAAAAAAGGTTAACATGTTGTAAATGTCCTTTCAGTTCAATGTGTCCATCACACTCACCGCCATGAAATACAGATGTAGTTTATTGGTTATATGTAAATAACTTGCTGACACCCCCTCACCTTATTGGTTATATGTAAATAACTTGCTGACACCCCCTCACCTTATTGGTTATATGTAAATAACTTGCTGACACCCCCTCACCCACTCTGCCTCTGCGTCCACAGATCATCTAGTCACTTCAGCTCTATTGATTTCTGACAAGGAAGAAACTGCAAAAATAGTCCTAGACAATCTATCCCAATAGGGTTGTTAGTTAATCAAATAAGAAATATATATGTTACTGAGATTGAAGAAGATGTTATCCATGTTTGAGTGATATTCATTGTACAATAGGTAAGTAGATGCTACAAGGACAATGTCCTTTTTTTGAGGCCTTTTTAAAAATATATATATTTTAAGTGGCGTAGTCATTTCCTCATTGCGCTCAGTTCATTAGGCTAGCAAATAATCAGGCTTAGTTACACCGAGTCAAATCCTAACTTAAGATGAGTACGTGTAACACACTCAAGCGTACATGATGTGTTAAAATCGTACATGATGTAAGTGAAAGTGTTAGTGACGTGTGTTTCTCAAGTTCGGATTTAGTCCCATTTGACTCAAATCAGGAGGAGATGATGGTCTGATTGCGTGAAAGCTTAACGGAGAAGAAACCAAAGATGCAAAAAAAAAAAAAAGTTAAATAGCAGTCATTCACTATAACTGGTTCAAATGCCTTGTTGACAGAATATCTTATCTGTCGGGTTACATTTCTATATTTCAGTTACATTTCAGCATTACATTTCAGTTATTAGCAACGGTATTGCAAAGGATACGGAATCAACAAAAACACATTGTTCTTTTCATTTAGAACTCGATAGCTGTCCTGAGGGATACACGTTAGGCTGTATCAACCTTTTATGTTTTGTTTAAGCCGATGGAGGAATGCCCCCCCATCCCATTAGCTTCTGTACAATTCCAGATAGCTGCCTTTCGGTTTAGGTACGGCATCTCGGACCACAATTCCAGATAGCTGCCTTTCGGTTTAGGTACGGCATCTCGGACCACAGAAGGTCATGTCATGTGTATCATACTTTTGTGTTGTTGATTTTTCTTTCATTAGCTTTCCTTTTTTTTTTTCTCGCCCATTTGAAATGTAGGGAATGGCGTGTGTGTGTGTGTGTCAAATCAAATCAGCCTTAGAAATGCATGCATTCATACACAGCAAGCAGCACTGACTGAAAGCCTCCTAAGCTCTGGCAAGGTGCAGATTTTTACTACATTATTATTTTGATTGCTGTAGAGAATATGTCGTCTTCGTTTTATTTTTTTATTTTTTATGAGTGAATTAGTACGACGATGATAGTAGCAGTAGTAATAGTGATGATGATGATGATGATGATGATGATTATAATAAGGGTTTCAGAGGGGCATTCTGTACTGTGTTCGTCCTTCATTTATATGTCATTTTGTTATTGAAATACCTGTTTCCCCACCACCTTCCCAATACGAATGGGACTCCTCTGGTTCGGCAAAAATGTCAAGGTTTACCATCAGTTGGTGAAAAACAAACAAAATGGTTGCCGAACTACAGCACAGTGAAAATTATATTTGGCTTGGCTTAACACATTGCCATACATCAGACAGACGTTCAATTGACATGCCTCTCTGTAAGTCACCCCATGGGGAAGAAGGGAGGAGGGGAAATAGAGGGATGATAAATAGACTGATTAAATGCAGAGGATTGTTTGTTTACATCTGGTAGCGGTCGGAAAAGCCTGACAATTGTCCTTGACCACAGGGAACTTACAACCTAGAAAAGAGGGTTGTACGTATGTATGAATGCTTGAGTAAATAATACATGGTGAAAATGCATTTTTCTTCTTCTGTGTTTAATAGCATTGTTTTATTTATGCCACTAGACACTGTATGTTGAAATCTTGTATTAAAAAAGTGTTTTCACCCAAGTATTACTGTGACGTTCTCTTGTTGGTTGATTGCTCTTGTACCATTGGTAGTGTTTCATCCTTGACAGACTCATATTTTAGTGTACCAGAAAGCTCACAACATTCATCTCAACTGCAACTGCAAGCACATCATACTCAACGCTATCTGTCCAGTATCCTTGTGATAGCAAAAAGCAGTGCTATTGTGATGTAAGTAGCCTTCAATAACTTATGTACCCATATTGGACCCAAGACACTGTAAGGGAAACATTATTTGTCTCTTTTTGTCACATACATCCCTCAAGCTACCTTATATGGGTTAGAAAGATGTATTTTCTGTCGCTGTGACATTGCAGAGAGGTTTGTGTGGTAAAGGTGACGGTGTCTTTCAAATGGAAGACAAGGAATATGAATAAAGATAACATATTATACACATTCACCAACTGATGGTAAACCTTGATATTGATTTAGACTGTTCGACAACATTGTCTAGCAGCATTAAATAATGTTGATGTTTTAAGAATGTTGTTTGTTCTGCTCTTTCAACACTATTCTAAACCCTTGGAGTGGTCCCCAATCAACACTATTCTATATCCTTGGAGTGGTCCCCAGTCAACACTATTCTATATCCTTGGAGTGGTCCCCAATCAACATTATTCTAAATCCTTGGAGTGGTCCCCAATCAACATTTACATTTACATTTACGTCATTTAGCAGACGCTCTTATCCAGAGCGACTTACAGTTAGTGAGTGCACACATTATTTTTTTTATACTGGTCCCCCGTGGGAATCAAACCCACAACTCTGGCATTGCAAACACCATGCTCTACCAACTGAGCTACACCCCTGCCGGCCATTCCCTCCCCTACCCTGGACGACGCTGGGCCAATTGTGCGCCGCCCCATTGGTCTCCCGGTCGCGGCCGGTTACGACAGAGCCTGGATTCGAACCAGGATCTCTAGTGACACAGCTTACACTGCGCTGCAGTGCCTTAGACCACTGCGCCACTCGACATTATTCTAAATCCTTGGAGTGGTCCCCAATCAACACTATTCTATATCCTTGGAGTGGTCCCCAATCAACATTATTCTATATCCTTGGAGTGGTCCCCAATCAACATTATTCTATATCCTTGGAGTGGTCCCCAATCAACATTATTCTATATCCTTGGAGTGGTCCCCAATCAACATTATTCTATATCCTTGGAGTGGTCCCCAATCAACATTATTCTATATCCTTGGAGTGGTCCCCAATCAACACTATTCTATATCCTTGGAGTGGTCCCCAATCAACACTATTCTATATCCTTGGAGTGGTCCCCAATCAACACTATTCTATATCCTTGGAGTGGTCCCCAATCAACACTATTCTAAACCCTTGGAGTGGTCCCCAATCAACACTATTCTATATCCTTGGAGTGGTCCCCAATCAACATTATTCTATATCCTTGGAGTGGTCCCCAATCAACATTATTCTATATCCTTGGAGTGGTCCCCAATCAACACTATTCTAAACCCTTGGAGTGGTCCCCAATCAACACTATTCTATATCATTGGAGTGGTCCCCAATCAACACTATTCTATATCCTTGGAGTGGTCCCCAATCAACACTATTCTATATCCTTGGAGTGGTCCCCAATCAACACTATTCTATATCCTTGGAGTGGTCCCCTATGAACACTTTTCTATACAGTACCTTCTATTCATCCCCCTTGGCGTTTTTCCTACTTTGTTGCATTACAACATGTAATTTAAATGGTTTTTATTTGGATTTCATGTAATGGACATACACAAAATAGTCCAAATTGGTGAACTGAAATGAAAAAAATAACTTGTTTCAAAAAAATTGAAAAAATAAATAACTGAAAAGTGGTGCTTGCATATGTATTCACCCCCTTTGCTATGAAGCACCTTTTGTCTTATTTCTTATTTGTTTCACAATTAAAAATATATTGCATCTTCAAAGTGGTAGGCATGTTGTGTCAATCAAATGATAAAAACCCCAAATCAATTTTAATTCCAGGTTGTAAGGCAACAAAATTGGAAAAATGCCAAGGGGGGGTGAATACTTTCGCAAGCCACTGTAATGGGTGGCTTTGATGCAATATGCGCCTACACATGCAGACTGTACTTGCTACAAAGTTACAGAAAGTTAAACCAACAACCACACAAACTGAAATGGGATACAGTGGGGAAAAAAAGTATTTAGTCAGCCACCAATTGTGCAAGTTCTCCCACTTAAAAAGATGAGAGAGGCCTGTAATTTTCATCATAGGTACACGTCAACTATGACAGACAAAATGAGGAAAAAAAATCCAGAAAATCACATTGTAGGATTTTTAATGAATTTATTTGCAAATTATGGTGGAAAATAAGTATTTGGTCAATAACAAAAGTTTCTCAATACTTTGTTATATACCCTTTGTTGGCAATGACACAGGTCAAACGTTTTCTGTAAGTCTTCACAAGGTTTTCACACACTGTTGCTGGTTTTTGGCCCATTCCTCCATGCAGATCTCCTCTAGAGCGTGATGTTTTGGGGCTGTCGCTGGGCAACACAGACTTTCAACTCCCTCCAAAGATTTTCTATGGGGTTGAGATCTGGAGACTGGCTAGGCCATTCCAGGACCTTGAAATGCTTCTTACGAAGCCACTCCTTCGTTGCCCGGGCGGTGTGTTTGGGATCATTGTCATACTGAAAGACCCAGCCACGTTTCATCTTCAATGCCCTTGCTGATGGAAGGAGGTTTTCACTCAAAATCTCACGATACATGGCCCCATTCATTCTTTCATTTACACGGATCAGTCGTCCTGGTCCCTTTGCAGAAAAACAGCCCCAAAGCATGATGTTTCCACCCCCATGCTTCACAGTAGGTATGGTGTTCTTTGGATGCAACTCAGCATTCTTTGTCCTCCAAACACGACAAGTTGAGTTTTTACCAAAAAGTTATATTTTGGTTTCATCTGACCATATGACATTCTCCCAATCCTCTTCTGGATCATCCAAATGCACTCTAGCACGGGCCTGGACATGTACTGGCTTAAGCAGGGGGACACGTCTGGCACTGCAGGATTTAAGTCCCTGGCGGCGTAGTGTGTTACTGATGGTAAGCTTTGTTACTTTGGTCCCAGCTCTCTGCAGGTCATTCACTAGGTCCCCCCGTGTGGTTCTGGGAATTTTGCTCACCGGTCTTGTGATAATTTTGACCCCACGGGGTGAGATCTTGCGTGGAGCCCCAGATCGAGGGAGATTATCAGTGGTCTTGTATGCCTTCCATTTCCTAATAATTGCTTCCACAGTTGATTTCTTCAAACCAAGCTGCTTACCTATTGCAGATTCAGTCTTCCCAGCCTGGTGCAGGTCTACAATTTTGTTTCTGGTGTCCTTTGACAGCTCTTTGGTCTTGGCCATAGTGGAGTTTGGAGTGTGACTGTTTGAGGTTGTGGACAGGTGTCTTTTATACTGATAACAAGTTCAAACAGGTGCCATTAATACAGGTAACGAGTGGAGGACAGAGGAGCCTCTTAAAGAAGAAGTTACAGGTCTGTGATAGCCAGAAATGTTGCTTGTTTGTAGGTGACCAAATACCTATTTTCCACCATAATTTGCAAATAAATTCATAAAAAATCCTACAATGTGATTTTCTGGAATTTTTTTCCTCAATTTGTCTGTCATAGTTGACGTGTACCTATGATGAAAATTACAGGCCTCTCTCATCTTTTTAAGTGGGAGAACTTGCACAATTGGTGGCTGACTAAATACTTTTTTTCCCCACTGTACATTGGAATGCTAGCTAGCTAGCATTGATTTGTTTTTGCTGAGACATATTTTTTTTGAGCATCTGATGACATAATGATAGATGAACATGAATGTCTCCGGTCCCCTCCGCCGCTGAAGCTGTCAAATCTTCCCATGTTTCTAGTTTGACCAGCTGATTTCATCATGTTTCTACTTTGACCAGCTGATTTCAGCATGTTTCTACTTTGACCAGCTGATTTCAGCATGTTTCTAGTTTGACCAGCTGATTTCAGCATGATTCTAGTTTGACCCTAGACCCACTGCAATTTGCATACCGCCCCAACAGATCCACAGATGACGCAATCTCTATTGCACTCCACACTGCCCTTTCCCACCTGAACAAGAGGAACACCTACGTGAGAATGCTATTCATTGACTACAGCTCAGCATTCAACACCATATTGCCCTCAAAGCTCATCACTAAGCTAAGGACCCTGGGACTAAACACCTCCCTCTGCAACTGGATCCTGGACTTCCTGACGGGCTGCCCCCAGTTGGTAAGGGTAGGTAACAACACATCTGCCACGCTGATCCTCAACACAGGGGCCCCTAAGGGGTGCGTGCTCAGTCCCCTCCTGTACTCCCTGTTAACCCATGACTGCATGGCCAGGCACGACTCCAACACCATCACTAAGTTTGCCGACGACACAACAGTGGTAGGCCTGATCATCGACAATGATGAGACAGCTTATAGGGAGGAGGTCAGAGACCTGGCCGTGTGGTGCCAGGATAACAACCTCTCACTCAACGTGATCAAGATCAAGGAGATGATTGTGGACTACAGGAAAAAAAAGAGGAGTGAGCACGCCCCCATTCTCATCGACGGGGCTGTAGTGGAACAGGTTGAGAGCTTCAAGTTCCTTGGTGTCCACATCACCAACAAACTATCATGGTCCAAACACACAAAGACAGTTGCGAAGAGGTCACGACAAAGCCTATTCCCCCTCAGGAGACTGAAGAGATTTGGCATGGGTCCCCAGATCCTCAAAAAGTTATACAGCTGCACCATCGAGAGCATCCTGACCGATTGCATCAGCGCCTGGTATGGCAACAGCTCGACATCCGACCATAAGGCACTACAGAGGGTAGTGCGTACGGTCCAGTACATCACTGGGGCCAAGCATCCTGCCATCCAGGACCAATATACCAGGCGGTGTCAGAGGAAGGCCCAACAAATTGTCAAAGACTCCAGTCACCCAAGTCATAGACTGTTCTCTCTGCTACCGCACGGCAAGAGGCACCGGAGTGGCAAGTCTAGTTCCAAAAGGCTCTTTATCAGGTTCTACCCCCAAGCCATAAGACTGATGAACAATTAATAAAATGGCCACCCGGACTATTTACACTGCTGCAACTCACTGTTTATTAACTATGCATAGTCACTTTACCCCTACCTACATGTACAAATTACCTCGACTAACCTGTACCCCCACACATTGACTCGGTACCGGTACCCCCTGTATATAGCCTCGTTATTATTATTTTATTTATTGAATTTTTTACCTTAGTTTATTTAGTAAATATTTTTCTTAACTCTATTTAAATATATTGTTGGTTAAGGGCTTGTATGTAAGCATTTCATGGTAAGGTCTACACCTGTTGTATTCGGCGCATGTTGTCACGATTGTCGATAGATGTGGACCAATGCGCAGCGTGATGAGTGAACATACTTTAATTATTATTCACCACGAAACAAAACAACAAAACGATACGTGAAGTCCTTGGTTTACAGACACAAACCATACACGGAACACGATCCCACAAACACTGTGGCAAAACAGGCTGCCTAAGTATGGTTCCCAATCAGAGACAACAATCAACAGCTGATTCACGTTGCCTCTGATTGAGAACCACACCGGCCAACATAGAAAACACATCAGCTAGATAATGAACCTAGAACACAAAATCATGGAAACTACACACCCTGGCTCAACATAACAGAGTCCCAGAGCCAGGGCGTGACAGTACCCCCCCCCCCCCCCCAAAGGCGCGGACTGCGACCACGCCAAACATAAACCGAACAGGGGAGGGCCGGGTGGGCATTCCTCCTCGGAGACGGTTCCGGCTCCGGGCTTGACCACCACCCTCCAACAATCCCCCCGTAGCGCCCATGGTCCGGTCTGGCCCCGCTGGCTGGAGCTGGACTGGACATCGGTGGAGCGGATTGCTTAGGCTCCGATGTGGAGCAGCTGACCAGGCACCGGTGACCCAGGCACGGGCTGTGCCGGACTGACGAGGCACACCACAGGCTTGGTGCGGGGAGCAGGAACGAGCCGGACCGGGCTGACGATGCGCACCACAGGCTTGGTGCGGGGAGCAGGAACAGGCCGGGCCGGGCTGGCGACGCGCACCATTGGCTTGCTGCGGGGAGGAGGAACAGGCCGGACCGGGCTGACGATGCACACTACAGGCTTGGTGCGGGGAGCAGGAACAGGCCGGGCCGGGCTGGCGACGCCCACCATTGCCTTGGTGCGGGGAGCAGGAACAGGCCGAACCGGGCTGACGAAGCGCACTACAGGCTTGGTGCGGGGAGCAGGAACAGGCCGGGCCGGGCTGGCGACGCGCACCATTGGCTTGGTGCGGGGAGCAGGAACAGGCCGGGCCGGGCTGGCGACGCGCACCATTGGCTTTGTGCGGGGAGCAGGAACAGGCCGGGCCGGGCTGGCGACGCGCACCATTGGCTTGGTGCGGGGAGCAGGAAAAGGCCGGTCCGGGCTGGCGACGCACACCATAGGCTTGGTGCGAGAGGCAGGAACAGGCCGGACCGGGCTGGCGACGCGCATCACAGGCTTGGTGCGAGGGACAGGAACAGGCCGGACCACACTGGGAACACACACCACTGGCCTTACCCGGGGATCAGGAACGGGCCGGACCGGACTGGCAACACACCTCAGTACCTCTCGCCGTGCCTCTACATTCTCCTTCGCCCTACTCGCCAATGGCTCCCGTAACCCGGTGGCCTTCTTTCCTTGTCCACTAACTCGCCCCTTATCCTCCTCCAGCAGTCCCGTCGTCCACGGTGTGAGCCCCCCCCTAAAAATGTCTTGGGTTCGTCTCTCCCCCATGGCTATGGCCTCCATGGCTCTCGCCAGACTCTCCGGCCTCTGCTCCCAAGTCCAACCTCGCTCCTCCTCACGCGGCTTGACCCAGTCGAGGTGGATATCCGCTAGAGTTACCTCTGGCGTTGGCTCCTGTACACGCTGCTTGACCCAGTCGAAGTGGATATCCGCTAGAGTTACCTCTGGCGTTGGCTCCTGGACACGCTGCTTGGTCCAGTTTTGGTGGGATCTTCTGTCACGATCGTCGATAGAAGTGGACCAATGCGCAGCGTGATGAGTGAACATACTTCAATTATTATTCACCACGAAACAAAACAACAAAACGATAAGTGAAGTCCTTGGTTTACAGACACAAACCATACACGGAACACAATCCCACAAACACTGTGGCAAAACAGGCTGCCTAAGTATGGTTCCCAATCAGAGACAACAATCAACAGCTGATTCACGTTGCCTCTGATTGAGAACCACACCGGCCAACATAGAAAACACATCAGCTAGATAAGGAACCTAGAACACAAAATCATGGAAACTACACACCCTGGCTCTCTGACATAACAGAGTCCCAGAGCCAGGGCGTGACACATGTGACAAGTAATTAACAGTCAGTGTTGACGAGTGTCCTGACGAGAAGGCAAAAATGTCTAGCTATGCCAGGCAAAATCGGGCATTTTCAGATCATTGTTATGGGGTGTTTGCAAATTATGTCAATAGAAAACATCAGCTTTTCTGTTATTCTGGCTTCAGAGGTCGAGACTGTGTTAGCCGTAGCTAGCTGGCTAGCTAGCAAGCAAGCAAGGGATAAGAACGTTGCCAGCGAACATGGCAACGGAACATACACTACCATTCAAAAGTTTGGGGTCACTTAGAAATGTCATTGTTTTCGAAAGAAAAGCAAACTATTTTTGTCCATTAAAATAACATCAAATTGATCAGAAATACAGTGTAGACATTGTTAATGTTGTAAATGGCTATTGTAGCTGGAAAAGGCTGATGTTTTATGGAATATCTACATAGGCGTACAGAGGCCTATTATCAGCAACCATCAGTCCTGTGTTCAAATGGCACGTTATGTTTGATAATCCAATTTTATAATTTTAAAAGGCTAATTGATCAATAGAAAACCCTTTTGCAAGTATGTTAGAACAGCCGAAAACTGTTGTGCTGATTAAAGAAGCAATACAACTCACCTTCTTGAGACTAGTTGAGTATCTGGAGCATCAGCAATTGTGCGTTCGATTAAAGGATAAATGGCCAGAAACAAATAACTTTCTTATGAAACTTGTCAGTCTATTCTTTTCATGAGAAATGAAGGCTATTCCATGTGAGACATTGCCAAGAAACTGAAGATCTCGTACAACGCTGTGTACTACTCCCTTCACAGAACAGCACAAACTGTCTCAAACCAGAATAGAAAGAGGAGTCGGAGGCCCCGGTGCACAACTGAGCAAGAGGACAAATACATTAGAGTGTCTAGTTTGAGAAACAGACGCCTCACAGGTCCTCGACTGGCAGCTTCATTAAATAGTACCCGCAAAACACCAGTCTCAACGTCAACAGTGAAGAGGCGACTCCGGGATGCTGACCTTCTAAGCAGAGTTGCAAAGAAAAAGCCATATCTCAGACTGGCCAATAAAAAGAAAAGATTAAGATGGGCAAAAGAACACAGACACTGGACAGAGGAAGATTGGAAAAAAAGTGTTATGGGCAGACGAATCAAAGTTTGAGGTGTTCGGATCACAAAGAGGAACATTTGTGAGACGCAGACCAAATTAAAAGATGCTGGAGGAGTGCTTGATGCCATCTGTCAAGCAGGGTGGAGGCAATGTGATGGTCTGGGGGTGCTTTGGTGGTGGTAAAGTGGGAGATTTGTACAGGGTAAAAGGGATCTTGAAGAAGGAAGGCTATCACTCCATTTTGCAACGCCATGCCATACCCTGTGGACGGCGCTTGATTGGAGCCAATATCCTCCTACAACAGGACAATGACCCAAAGCACAGCTCCAAACCAGCACATTCACTGGATCTCAACCCTATTGAGCTGTTGTGGGAGCAGCTTGACCATATGGTACGTAAGAAGTGCCCATCAAGCCAATCCAACTTGTGGGAGGTGCTTCAGGAAGCATGGGGTGAAATCTCTTCAGATTACCTCAACAAATTGACAACTAGAATGCCAAAGGTCTGCAAGGCTGTAATTGCTGCAAATGGAGGATTCTTTGACAAAAACAAAGTTTGAAGGATACAAATATTATTTCAATTAATAATCATTATTTATGACTATATTTCCTATGCATTTTGCTATATTTACTATTCAAACTCATTTCATGTATGTTTTCATGGAAAACAAGGACATTTCTAAGTGACCCCAAACTTTTGAACGGTAGTGTAAAGATCGAACGACTGGGTTGTGTCACACCCTGGTTCTGGGACTCTATATGTTGAGCCAGGGTGTGTTCATTCTATGTGTTCTGTTTCTAGGTTGGGAGTTCTAGTTTGTTTATTTCTATGTTGGCCTGAGTGACTCCCAATCAGAGGCAACGAGTGTCAGCTGTGGCTGGTTGTCTCTGATTGGGAGCCATATTTAAACTGTCTGTTTTTCCCTTTGTGTTTGTGGGTTCTTGTTCCGTGTTGGTCTATGTTACCTAGGACGTTACGAGTCGTTTGTTGTTTTGTTCATTGTCAGTATTTATCTCTATAGATAAATGAACATGTTCGTTCATCACGCTGCGCCTTGGTCTATTCCGTACGACGATCGTGACAGAAGAACCCACCATCACAGGACCAAGCAGCGTGTCCAGGAGCAGGCAGCCTGGACGTGGGAGCAGATCTTAGACGGGCAGGGGTCCTGGACCTGGGAGGAAATCCTGGCCGGGATGGATCGCCGGCCATGGAGTGAGACAGTAGAGAGGCGACGGAGAGAGGAGCAACGGCGTGATTAGTGTCGTCGTCGGGCTGACGAGAGGCAACCCCAAAAAAAAATTTTGGGGGGGCACAGGGCATGGGCTGACGGAGGCAGAAAAGGGGCGTATTCAGAAGGCCACCAGGTTACGGGGGCCACTGGTCAAAGTAGGGAAAGAAGGTTTAGAGGCACGGCGAGAGGTACTGGGGTGTGTTACCAGTCCGATCCGGCCCGTTCCAGATCCCGGGGTAGAGCCAGTGGTGTGTGTGTCCAGTACGGTCCGGCCTGTTACGGCCCCTCGTACCAAATGTACGGTGCGCGTCGCCAGCCCGGTCCGGCCTGTTCCTGCCTCTCGCACCAAGCCTACGGTGTGCGTCGCCAGCCCGGTCCGGCCTGTTCCTGCCCCTCGCACCAAGCCTACGGTGTACGTTGCCAGCCCGGCCCGGCCTGTTCCTGCCACTCGCACCAAGTCTACGGTGTGCGTCGCCAGCCCGGCCCGGCCTGTTCCTGCCACTCGCACCAAGTCTAGGGTGCGCGTCGCCAGCCCGGCCCGGCCTGTTCCTGCCACTCGCACCAAGTCTACGGGTGCGCGTCGCCAGCCCGGCCCGGCCTGTTCCTGCCACTCGCACCAAATCTACGGTGCGCGTCGCCAGCCCGGCCCGGCCTGTTCCTGCCACTCGCACCAAGCCTACGGTGCGCGTCGCCAGCCCGGCCCGGCCTGTTCCTGCTCCTCGCACCAAACCTACGATGTGCGTCGCCAGCCCGGCTCGGCCTGTTCCTGCCACTCGCACCAAGCCTACGGTGCGCGTCGCCAGCCCGGCCCGGCCTGTTCCTGCCACTCGCACCAAGCCTACGGTGCGCGTCGCCAGCCCGGCCCGGCCTGTTCCTGCCACTCGCACCAAGCCAGGGGTGCGAGTCGTCAGCCTGGTCCAGCCTGTTCCTGCCACTCGCACCAAGCCAGGGGTGCGAGTCGTCAGCCTGGTCCAGCCCGTTCCTGCTACTCGCACCAAGCCAGGGGTGCGAGTCGTCAGCCTGGTAAAGCCCGTTGCTGCTCCACACATCAAGCCAGGGGTGCGAGTCGTCAGCCTGGTAAGGCCCGTTCCCGCTCTACGCACCAAGCCAGGAGTGCGTATCGTCAGCCCGGACCGGTCCGTTCCTGCTCCACGCACCAAGCCAGGGGTGCGTATCGTCAGCCCGGTCCGGCCCGTTGCTGCTCCACGCACCAAGCCAGGGGTGCGCATCGTCAGCCCGGTCCGGTCCGTCCCTGTCTCACGCACCAAGCCAGGGGTGCGCGTCGTCAGTCCGGCACAACCCGTGCCTGGGTCACCGGTGCCTAATCAGGTACCGGTCAACTGCTCCACAACGGAGCTGAAGCTAACCGCTCCTGCTACGTCCAGTTCAGCTCCAGCCAGCGGGACCGGACCAGGGGCGCTATGGGGGGATTATTGGAGGGTGGTGGGCAAGGCCGGAGCCAGAACCGCCGCCGAGGAGGAATGCCCACCCAGCCCTCCCCTGTTTTGCTCTGGTTGAGGCGCGGTCGCAGTCCGCGCCTTTAGGGGGGGGTACTGTCACACCCTGGTTCTGGGACTCTATATGTTGAGCCAGGGTGTGTTCATTCTATGTGTTCTGTTTCTAGGTTGGGAGTTCTAGTTTGTTTATTTCTATGTTGGCCTGAGTGACTCCCAATCAGAGGCAACGAGTGTCAGCTGTGGCTGGTTGTCTCTGATTGGGAGCCATATTTAAACTGTCTGTTTTTCCCTTTGTGTTTGTGGGTTCTTGTTCCGTGTTGGTCTATGTTACCTAGGACGTTACGAGTCGTTTGTTGTTTTGTTCATTGTCAGTATTTATCACTATAGATAAATAAACATGTTCGTTCATCACGCTGCGCCTTGGTCTATTCCGTACGACGATCGTGACAGGTTGTGTCCGTAAATATCAAACTAATCGAATGAACGACTGGATCGTGTCTCTCACAAAAGATGAGAAAGTATGAATTTGCTATAAATAAATAAAACATGTTATTTCTTACCCTGTATATGTGTAATTAGTATTATTTTCTATGGCAACTGTGGTAAAAGCCATGGCTTTAGTCATCAATCAATATTGTACTAATGCAGTAGTGTTTACGCGTCTCTAAAAAGCATTTGGTATTTGACCTGGAATTGTTTATTTATGTCTGAGAAAAAAACACCTATTTTTCAACCCATATGATCTAGTACACAATAGAAGTTTTAAAATATCATTTTTAACCCATATGATCTAGTACACAATAAAAGTATAAAAACACAATTTTCAACCCAAATGATCTAGTACACAATAAAAGTATAAAAACACCCTTTTCAACCCATATGATCTAGTACACAATAAAAGTTTTAAAATGTCATTTTCAACCCATATGATCTAGTACTAAATAAAAGTATAAAAACTAAAAAAAACGCTAATTTCAACCCATATGATCTAGTACACAATAAAAGTTTAAAAATATCATTTTCAACCCATATGATCTAGTACAAAATAAAAGTATAAAAACACACTTTTCAACCCATATGATCTAGTACATAATAAAAATATAAAAACAAACTTTTCAACCCATTTGATCTAGTACACAACAAGTATTAAAACACCCTTTCAACCCATATGATCTAGTACAAAATAAAAGTATAAAAACACAATTTTCAACATACAGTGGGGAAAATAAGTATTTAGTCAGCCACCAATTGTGCAAGTTCTCCCACTTAAAAATATGCGAGAGGCCTGTAATTTTCATCATAGGTACACGTCAACTATGACAGACAAAATGAGAAAAAAAAATCCAGAAAATCACATTGTAGGCAACACAGACTTTCAACTCCCTCCAAAGATTTTCTATGGGGTTGAGATCTGGAGACTGGCTAGGCCACTCCAGGACCTTGAAATGCTTCTTACGAAGCCACTCCTTCGTTGCCCGGGCGGTGTGTTTGGGATCATTGTCATGCTGAAAGACCCAGCCACGTTTCATCTTCAATGCCCTTGCTGATGGAAGGAGGTTTTCACTCAAAATCTCACGATACATGGCCCCATTCATTCTTTCCTTTACACGGATCAGTCGTCCTGGTCCCTTTGCAGAAAAACAGCCCCAAAGCATGATGTTTCCACCCCCATGCTGCACAGTAGGTATGGTGTTCTTTGGATGCAACTCAGCATTCTTTGTCCTCCAAACACGACGAGTTGAGTTTTTATCTGACCATATGACATTCTCCCAATCCTCTTCTGGATCATCCAAATGCACTCTAGCAAACTTCAGATGGGCCTGGACATGTACAGGCTGAAGCAGGAGGACACGTCTGGCACTGCAGGACTTGAGTCCCTGGCGGCGTAGTGTGTTACTGATGGTAGGCTTTGTTACTTTGGTCCCAGCTCTCTGCAGGTCATTCACGAGGTTTTTGCTCACCGTTCTTGTGATCATTTTGACCCCATGGGGTGAGATCTTGCGTGGAGCCCCAGATCGAGGGAGATTATCAGTGGTCTTGTATGTCTTCCATTTCCTAATAATTGCTCCCACAGTTGATTTCTTCAAACCAAGCTGCTTACCTATTGCAGATTCAGTCTTCCCAGCCTGGTGCAGGTCTACAATTTTGTTTCTGGTGTCCTTTGACAGGTCTTTGGTCTTGGCCATAGTGGAGTTTGGAGTGTGACTGTTTGAGGTTGTGGACAGGTGTATTTTATACTGATAACAAGTTCAAACAGTTGCCATTAATACAGGTAACGAGTGGAGGACAGAGGAGCCTCTTAAAGAAGAAGTTACAGGTCTGTGAGAGCCAGAAATCTTGCTTGTTTGTAGGTGACCAAATACTTATTTTCCTCCATAATTTGCAAATAAATTCATTAAAAATCCTACAATGTGATTTTCTGGATTTTCTTTTCTCAATTTGTCTGTCATAGTTGACGTGTACCTATGATGAAAATTACAGGCCTCTCTCATCTTTTTAAGTGGGAGAACTTGCACAATTGGTGGCTGACTAAATACTTTTTTTCCCCACTGTATATGATCTAGTATACACTAAACATATCAAAACACACTTTTCTACCGATATGATCTAGTACACAATAAAAGTATAAAAACACACTTTTCAACCCATATGATCTAGTACACAATGAAAGTTTAAAAATGCCTTTTCAACCCATATGCTCTAGTGATAATAAAACTATAAAAACACACTTCTCAACCCATTTATTCTAGTACTCAATAAAGGTTTAAAAACACCCTTTTCAACCCATACGATCTAGTACACTATAAAATCATAAAAACACACTTTTCAACCCATATGATCTAGCACACAATAAAACTTTAAAAACACCCTTTTCAACCCATATGATCTAGTACACATTAAAAGTATAAAAACACAATTTTCAAACCATATGATCTAGTACACAATGAAAGTTTTAAAATATCATTTTCAACCCATATGATCTAGTACACAATGAGGTATTAAATCACAATTTCAACCCAAATGATCTAGTACACAACAAGTATTAAATCACCCTTTCAACCCATATGATCTACTACAAAATAAAAGTATAAAAACACTTTTCAACCTATATGATCTAGTACAAAATAAAAGTTTAAAAATAGCATTTTCATCACATATGACATAGTACAAAATAAAAGTATAAAAATGCCTTTTCAACCCATATGATCTAGTGATAATAAAACTATAAAAACACACTTCTCAACCCATTTAATCTAGTACTCAGTAAAGGTTTAAAAACACCATTTTCAACCCATATGATCTAGTGCACTATAAAATCATAAAAACACAATTTTCAACCCATATGATCTAGTACAGAATAAAACTTTAAAAACACACTTCTCAACCCATATGATCTAGCACACGATAAAAGTATCAAAACAGCCTTTTCAGCCCATATGATCTAGTACACAATAAAACTATAAAAACAACCTTTTATACCCATATGATCTAGTACACAATAAAATTATTAAAACACCCTTTTCAACCCATATGATCTAGTACACAATAAAAGTATAAAAACACCCTTTTCAACCCATATGATCTAGTACACAATAAAAGTATAAAAACACACTTTTATACCCATATGATCTAGTACACAATAAAACTATAAAAACAACCTTTTATACCCATATGATCTAGTACACAATAAAAGTATTAAAACACCCTTTTCAACCCATATGATCTAGTAGACAATACAAGTGTAACAAAACATATATTTATATGATGATATGATAAAATAACATTGTGAATGAATAAAGCCTTTTCATACACTACATGACCAAAAGTATGTGGAAACCTGCTCGTCAAACATCTCATTCCATAATCATGGGCATTGATATGGAGTTGGTCCCCTACCTTTGCTGCTTTAGCAGCCGCCACTCTTGTCTACAATTGTCTAGAATGTCTTTGTATGCTGTAGCGTTAAGATTTCCCTTCACTGGATCTAAGGGGCCTAGCCCGAACCATGAAAACAGCCCCAGACCATTATACCTCCTCCACTAAACTTTACAGTTGGCACTATGCATTGATTCATCACTCCAGAGAAAGTATTTTCACTGCTCCAGAGTCCAATGGCGGCGAGCTTTACGCCACTCCGGCCGGCGCTTGACATTGCTTTTGGCAATGTTCCAACATCTAGCGGAAAGCCTTCCCAGAAGAGTGGAGGCTGTTATAGCAGCAAAGGGGGGGACCAACTCCATGTTAATGCCCATGATTTTGGAATGAGATGTGTTTGATGAGCAGGTGTCCACATACTTTTGGTCATGTAGTGTAGTATACTTTATAATATGTCCACATCTAGTTATAATCTGTTTTAGGAACATCTACCCAAAATATTTCACCTTCTTTATTACTTTACCAAACATGTCATGGCATTAGTGATGGTCAAAATGTGTAATATTTGTGACCGTCTAAATCAGCATTAGACAAAGGAAGAAGGGCTACGTAAAGGGATATGCAATGTGTCTGCCTCCAACGTAAAACAAATGTTTGCTTCCGCACAAAATTACTTATTTTACTTATTTTAGGTTTAAGGAAGAAGTGTGGTCGCATTCTTTATCGTAGAGCTATGAAAGTTAGGCATTTAGATCTGCTTGCTCAAGACAAATTCAGCGATTGCTTTGCCATGTCTGTGCCGTGAAGCAGTCAAGCTGGATAAATGTTTTTCTAAGAACCGCCCCTTTGACGTAGCATTGCAGTGAGGTGATATAAATGGATGTAATGATGCAGCCGACCACCAGAGGGAGGCAAATACAAGTTTATTCGACATGGTCCTAGGAAGGTCTGTATGGCTGTCTTCTGACTTATCAAATGGTGGGAAATAAACAAAGAAATGTTAAGTAATTCTAGTGTTCGATTGTCAGCTTAAGAATTATTCTGGCTGCAGAAGTGACTGTGTAGCTGTAGCTATTTGGCTAACTAGCAGCAAACACTTGGTCGCGTCCATAAATATCAAACTAATCAAACGAACGACTGGGTTGCATCCATAAATATCGAACTAATCGAACAAATGACTGGGTTGCGCCCGTAAATATCGAACTAATCGAAAGAACGACTTGGTCGCGTCCATAAATATCAAACTAATCAAACGAACGACTGGGTCGCATCCGTAAATATCGAACTAATCAAACGAACGACTGGGTTGCGTCCGTAAATATCGAACTAATTGAACAAAGGACTGGGTCGCGTCCATAAATATCAAACTAATCAAACGAACGACTGGGTCGCGTCCGTAAATATTGAACTAATCAAACGAACGACTGGGTTGCGTCCATAAATATCGAACTAATCGAACGAACGACTGGGTTCCGTCCATAAATATCGAACTAATCGAACGATCGACTTGGTAGCGTCCGTAAATATCGAACTAATCAAACGAACGACTGGGTCGCGTCTGTAAATATCGAACTAATCGAACGAACGACTGGGTTGCGTCCGTAAATATCGAACTAATCGAACGCTCGACTGGGTCACGTCCGTAAATATCGAACTAATCGAACGAACGACTGGGTCTCGCCCGTAAATATCGAACTAATCAAACGATCGACTTGGTAGCGTCCGTAAATATTGAACTAATTGAACGAACGACTGGGTTGCGTCCATAAATATCGAACTAATCGAACGATCGACTTGGTAGCGTCCGTAAATATTGAACTAATTGAACGAACGACTGGGTTGCGTCCATAAATATCGAACTAATCGAACGAACGACTGGGTTGCGTCCATAAATATCGAACTAATCGAACGATCGACTTGGTAGCGTCCGTAAATATCGAACTAATCGAACAAACGACTGGGTCGCGTCCGTAAATATCGAACTAATCGAACGAACGACTGGGTTGCGTCCGTAAATATCGAACTAATCGAACGCTCGACTGGGTCACGTCCGTAAATATCAAACTAATCGAACGAACGACTGGGTCTCGCCCGTAAATATCGAACTAATCAAACGATCGACTTGGTAGCGTCCGTAAATATTGAACTAATTGAACGAACGACTGGGTTGCGTCCATAAATATCGAACTAATCAAACGATCGACTGGGTCGCGTCCGTAAATATCGAACTAATCGAACGAACGACTGGGTCGCGTCCGTAAATATCGAACTAATCGAACGAACGACTGGGTCGCGTCCGTAAATATCGAACTAATCGAACGAACGACTGGGTCGCGTCCGTAAATATCGAACTAATCGAACGAACGACTGGGTCGCGTCCGTAAATATCGAACTAGGCGTATGTCGCGCGTCACTACTCCACAGGAGAGCCATTTGAACGTAAACCTTTTTTTGTTATCAAAAGGTTGTTTTTTTTTACTTTCATGTGACTTAATAACAAACTTGTATGCCATCTGTACATATAAATAAAATAGTTAAATGATGAGCCTAGTTGGTTTAGCCACAGAAAAAGACAGCAACATTCCCGCTAGCCATGATTGGCTGAGATAATGAGTGGGCTGGACATGCCGAGAGATTAGTTGCACGCTTCTGTCTATTTGAGCTGGTCAGTATGTGTAGGTAATCCTGTCTAAAGCAGCTTTTTTTTTTTATATAAATTGCGTAGTAGAGCTGCGTAAGTGTTGCTCTCCACATTCTGGAGGACCGAGTTTTGAAATCAGTGGAATTAGAGTAGCTAAGGAGATGGAGAAAACACCTGTCTCCAGGTTTACATCTTTAAACTAAGGGCAACCATGTCATCCGTGACAGAGAGTGAGAAGCGTCCATCCGTGTATATGGGTAAGATAGTCTAGCTAGCTACATTTTCATATATTACACGTTTCTAATTTAGTCAGAAAGTAGTTTTCATTTCAAGTTAAAGTGTACTGTCAGCTAGCTAGCTAACGTTAGCTGGCTGGCTCACTAGCTAACGTTACGTGTATGATCTTTGTAGTAATATCAGAGCTATTTGCTTTGCTAGTTATACCCTAATGTAAGTTAGAGTAAATTGTTGCCAGTTGCACAGTTGCCGTCACCAACGCTCTGGTTAACATAAAAACAGCCTAACCAGCTCTGTTAGGGTGAGTAAAATGGTCAGTGAGCTGTTCCCTCATTTAGTCTGGAAGTACCTGGCAAGCTAGCCAACATTAGCCAGTTAGCGTGGGTGCTTTACTGCTGTTGTTAGGACAGAACGCTCGGATCAACCCTTAAAGAGATGGGTGGGGCTAAAGCTCTCGTTGGCTGGCCCTAACTACATATTCGTCGCCAAACCCACTGGCTCCAGGTCATCTATAAATCACTTCTAGGCAAATCCCCGCCTTACCTTAGATCATTGGTCACCATAGCAATACCCACCCGTAGTATGCATTCCAGCAGGTACATCTCACTGGTCATCCCCAAAGCCAACACCTCCTTTGGCCGCCATTCCTTCCAGTTCTCTGCTGCCAATGACTGGAACGAACTGCAAAAATCTCTGAAGCTGGAGACACTTATCTCCCTCACTAACTTTAAGCATCAGTTGTCAGAGCAGCTTACTGATCACTGCACCTGTACACAGCCCATCTGTAATTAGCCCACCCAACTACCTCATCCCCATATTGTTATTTACATTGTTATTTATTTTGCTCATTTGCACCCCAGTATCTCTATTTGCACATCATCTTCTGCACATCTATCACTCCAGTGTTAATACTAAATTGTAACTATTTTGCACTATGGCCTATTTATTGCCTTACCTCCATAACTTACTACATTTGCACACACTGTATATAGATTTTCTATTGTGTTATTGACTGTACGTTTTGTTTATTCCATATGTTACTCTGTGTTGTTGTTGTTTTTATCGCACTGCTTTGCTTTATCTTGGCCAGGTCGCAGTTGTAAATGAGAACTTGTTCTCAACTGGCTTACCTGGTTAAATAAAGGTGAAATAAAAGAGAGTGTGAACGATGCTGAATGGATGTAGACAATGAAGAGCTCTCCAGTAGGTTTACCAAAACATTCAAAGGCCATTTTCTCAAAAGTGAGGTTACAAGTTTATCAACTTTCGAAGCAGAATTACTTTCCCATTGTTCCTCAACTGTAGTGTATGATATACCATTTTCTAGCTCTGAGTCTCTACTTTCATCCAATGCAAAAAACACAATTTCAAATTTCACTACACGAGACCGATTTGAGCCGGTCCGTCACGCATTCAGCCCAAGGGCACAACGGCCACTGACCGCAAAAGGCATGGATTTTCTTAGGGGACATTATGTCAACACAAAGGAGATGCCGCTGGGAAATTCGAGGCATTATCAAGTGCTTGTCAAATTGTGAATGAGAGACTGATGAAGGGTGTACAGCCTGCTTAAAAAACAACAAAGCAGAGCTCATGCCTTTCCTGCAACTTTTTTCAAATCATCATTAGAGTCGCATCATGCAGCCTTCGAATGTATTAAAAATCAAAACATATAGCCCAACATTTGTTTCACAACTAAAGTTACATTAATAACTCTAAATTAAGCATATAGGAGTACCTGTTTCTTTGTTAACCGCTCAACACAAAATAGCCGTATGTGCGCACTCCCTCAAATCGTTTGGAGAAAATATCCTTTCTATTTTATTCAGCTTTGTTCAATTGTATCCTTCAATGTGTGTCTAACCATTTAAATATTATTTGCATGGGAATGGAATGTCTATAGTGCCAATAATGTGTCTTGGCTCTGCATTGAGAGAGAGAGACTGACAGGGAGCCCCAGAGAGAGGTGCTGCTATTTGTTTAGATAAAAGTGTACACTTCTTTCACACCTAAATGGAGATGCACTGGTAATCATGTGATAATCATGCAGAGAAAGTGAAAACAAGTGAAATGGCACAGAAATGATTTTGCATGAAGAAATATTACACTTTTCCTATCTTTCCCATCTTTCCACATCTTCCCCAGCTTCCCCATCGTTTCCATCTTTCCACATCTTTCCTATCTTTCACTATCTTTCCACATCTTCCCCAGCTTTCCCATCTTTCCCATCTTTCCTTATCTTTCCACATCTTCCCCAGCTTCCCCATCTTTCCACGTCTTCCCCAGCTTCCCCATCTTTCCCATCTTCCCCAGCTTCCCAATATTTCCCATCTTTCCCATCTTTCCTTATCTTTCCACATCTTCCCCAGCTTCCCCATCTTTTCCATCTTTCCACATCTTTCCTATCTTTCACTATCTTTCCACATCTTCCCCAGCTTTCCCATCTTCCCCATCTTTCCACATCTTCCCCAGCTTTCCCATCTTTCCCAACTTTCCTTATCTTTCCACATCTTCCCCAGCTTCCCCATCTTTCCCATCTTTCCCCATCTTTCCTATCTTTCCCTATCTTTCCCATCTTTCCTATCTTTCCCATCTTTCCTTCATGACTATAACCCTTTAGCACGAGGGCGTCAAACTCATTCCACGAAGGGCAGAGTTGTTTTACCATTCAATTAAGAACTAGACAACCAGGAGAGGGGAGTTACTTACTAATTAATTACCTTAATTCATCAATCAAGTGGTGGAGTGAAACCCGAAGACTCTGCCCTCCGTGGAATGAGTTTGACACGTGCTTTAACATCAGAATGCCACAGAGCTGCATGGCTAAATGTGTAACAGTGAAAGACATTGACAGAGCTCAAAACATAAGAGACAGCGCTGTCATCTCACTCTCTCTCTCTCTCCCTCTCTCTCTCTCCCTCTCTCTATCTCCCTCCCTCCCTCCATCTCTCTCTCTCTCTCTCTCTCTCTCTCTCTCCCTCTCCCTCCATCTCTCGCTCTCTCTCTCTCTCTCTCTCTCTCTCTCCATCTCTCGCTCTCTCGCTCTCTCTCGCTCTCTCTCTCTCTCTCTCTCTCTCTCTCGCTCTCTCTCGCTCTCTCTCTCTCTCTCTCTCTCTCTCTCTATCTCTCTCTCTCTCTCTCTCTCTCAATTCAAATGGTTTTATTGGCATGGGAAACATATGTTAACATTGCCTAAGCAAGTGAAATAGAAAATAAACAAAAGTGAAATAAACTATAAAAAATTAACAGTAAACATTACACTCACAAAAGTTCCAAAAGAATAAAGACATTTCAAATGTCATATTATGTCTATATACAATGTTGTAACGATGAATATAACACATTAGATCTGGTAAAAGATAATACAAACAAAAAAAACATGTGTTTTCTATAATTGTTTTGTTCCGTCATCTTTGAATTGCAAGAGAAAGGCCACAATATAATATTGCAGTTTAGGCGCAATTTTGATTTTGGCCACTAGATGGCAGACGTGTGTGTGCAAAGTTTCAGATTGATCCAGTGAAGCGTTGCAATACTGGACTATTTTGTATCAAGTCTGCCCAAATGTGCCGAATTGGTCAATTGATACATTTTCAAGTACATAACTATAGAGAACATACAAAAATGATATGGTTATAGAAAATGTAAGTTTACACACTCCCAGGAATGTCATACATGATGGATCATTAGCTTATACACTGACTTTCACACATCTAGATGGCCGGGCAGGGTTGGTGTGGAGCCAGAGACAGCAGGGGTTCAAACTGTAGAACCCAGTTCCTACATTTGAATATAAACATGGATTTGATCATTACATTTACATTTTTACATTTTAGTCATTTAGCAGACGCTCTTATCCAGAGCGACTTACAGTTAGCACATACATTATTTTATCGAACCCACAACCCTGGCGTTGCAAACGCCATGCTCTACCAACTGAGCTACATCCCCTGCCGGCCATTCCCTCCCTTACCCTGGACGACGCTGGGCCAATTGTGCGCCGCCCCATGGGTCTCCCGGTCGCGGCCGGCTACGACAGAGCCTGGATTCGAACCAGGATCTCTAGTGACACAGCTAGCACTGCGATGCAGTGCCTTAGACCACTGCGCCACTCGGGAGGTTAAACAAAACTATGCTACATTTTATCTCTGGGAACCTTAGGATGACAAATAAGAGCAAGATTACTGAATGTAAGTACATTATTTACCTTCAGAGGTGAATGCATCAAACCAGTTTCCATGATATGTTTTTTGTTGTTATGCACTCTCCTCAAACAATAGCATGGTCTTTTCCCACTGTAATAGCTACTGTAAATTGGACAGTTCAGTTAGATTAACAGGAATTTAAGCTTTCTGCCCATATATGACATGTCTATGTCCTGGAAAGTTTGCTGTTACTTACAACAATCATGCTAATCACGTTAGCGCACGTTAGCTCAACCGTCCCATATACGGAACACCGATCACGTAGAGGTTAAAGTACGAACGGGAAAATAAATAAACATATGTTGTATTTACAATGGTGTTTGTTCTTCACTGGTTGCCCTTTTCTTGTGGCGACAGGTCACAAATATTGCTGCTGTGATGGCACACTGTGGTATTTCACAAAATAGATGTGGGAGTTTATCAAAATTGGATTTGTTTTTTAATTCTGTGTGGGTATGTGTAATCTGAGGGGAAAATGTGTCTCTAATATGGTCATACATTTGGCAGGAGGTTAGGAAGTGCAGCTCAGTTTCCACCTCATTTTGTGGGCAGTGTGCACATAGCCTGTCTTCTCTTGAGAGCCAGGTCTGCCTACGGCAGCCTTTCTCAATAGCAAGGCTATGCTCACTGAGTCTGTACATAGTCAAAGCATTCCTTAAGTTTGGGTCAGTTACAGTGCTCAGGTATTCTGCCAGTACTCTCTGTGTAGGGCCAAATAGCATTCTGGTTTGCTTGTGTTTTTTCTCCTATGTGTCAAGTAATTATCTTTTAGTTATCTCATGATTTGGTTGGGTCTAATTGTGTTTATGTCCTGGGCCTCTGTGGGGTCTGTTTGTATTTGTGAACAGAGCCCCAGGACCAGCTTGCTTAGGGGACTCTTCTCCAGGTTAATCTCTCTGTAGGTGGAGGCTTTTTATGGAAGGTTTGGGAATCGCTTCCTTTTAGTTGGTTGTAGAATTGAACGGCTCTTTTCTGGATTTTGATAATTAGCAGGTATCAGCCTAATTCTGCTCTGCATGCATTCTTTGGTGTTTTACATTGTAGACTGAGGGTATTTTTTGCAGAATTCTGCATGCAGTCTCAATTTGGTGTTTGTCCCGTTTTGTGAATTCTTGGTTGGTGAGCGGACCCCAGAACTCACAACCATGAAGGGCAATGGGTTCTATGACTGATTCAAGTCTTTTTAGCCAGATCCTAATTGGAATGTAGAATTTTCTGTTCCTTTTGATGGCATAGAAAGTCCTTCTTGCCTTGTATCTCATATCGTTCACAGCTTTGTGGAAGTTACCTGTGGCGCTGATTTTTGGACCGAGGTATGTATCGTTTTGTGTGTGTTCTAGGGCAACGATGTCTAGATGCACAATTGAGAGCATCCTGTCGGGCTGTATCACCACCTGGTACGGCAACTGCACCGCCCGCAACCGCAGGGCTCTCCAGAGGGTGGTGCGGTCTGCCGAACGCATTACCGGGGGCAAACTACCCGCCCTCCAAGACACCTACAGCACCCGAAGTCACAGGAAGGCCAAAAAGATCATCAAGGACATCAACCACCCGAGCCACTGCCTGTTCACCCCGCTATCATCCAGAAGGCAATCCAAGATGGCGTAGCAGTGCGGTCGCTTTTATTCATTGTCCTTGTGTAAATATCCCGTTTCTTGTTTTTTTGTCTATTTTGTATATATTTCTCAATTTTTACTTTTAATTCTTTAACTAAATATACATTCCTGCAACCCGCCTCACCCAACGTGGAAAGGATTCTATTATTTCTTTATAACTTTCATCAAGAACCTTAAGCTGAAACTAGTGTAGCTGCAACTGAATGGCTACTTGCTATTAGTCACCATTAGCGTCTTCACCATTAATAATAATAATAATAATAATAATAATAATAATAATAATAATAATAATAATAATAATATGCCATTTAGTAGACGCTTTTATCCAAAGCGACTTACAGTCGTGCGTGCATATTTTTTTGTTTTTGTGTATGGGTGGTCCTGGGGATCAAACCCACTACCTTGGCGTTACAAACGCCGTGCTCTACCAGCTGAGCTACAGAGGACCACATAGTCAGTAGTGACAGTGTGTCTATGTATGATGGGTTTTAAATTATTTTTTATTTTTTATTTTGTACTTATCTACTTTTTACTTAACCATTTTATTTTAGTTACCAAACGACCACCCCTCATACCAGCCAGCTCTAGCTCTAGCCTGGACAATTCGTCGGCCAGTCTGCACAGCGTGCTATCGACCCAGAGCTTATTGGACTTTCTGCCGGAATCACTGGACCCTAGCGCCGGATCATCGCAACCAGCTAGCTAGCTGCAACCTGTTGTTGGCTAATTACCATTGCCCTATAGCAAGCACCAGTTAGCCTTGAGCTAGCCTCAGGCCCATCTCCCGGCTATCTACCTCTCTGTCAACCGGACGGGACCTCCTAGTGTTGACACTGAGCCCCGCCGATCCAACACGACTGGTTTGCCGACGAAATCGTCTGATGTGGTTTCAACAGGCTTCCCGTTGCGACGACCACAAAGATCCATCTGCCAGCCCCGGCCCGCTAGCACACGCAAACTACAACTGTGCTCCCTGCTAGCTGTGCTGAAGCACCAATTTGAACTGCTCTCGGACTCACATATTGCTGTTCACTGGACCTTATGATCACTCAGCTGCACAGCTGATGCCTGCTGGACTGTTCCTTTACACGGTACCCTGTCCTGTTTATTCTGTTTAGCCTTAGCCCAAACGTTATCGCTATTACAAGTTGTTGTCTTAGCTCTCTCTAATAACACCTGTGACTGCTTTATGCCCCTCTCCCATGTCAATTATGCCTTGCCTATTGCTGTTTGGGTTAGTTCTTATTATACAATTTCACTGTAGAACCCCTAGTCCCTCTCAAACTGCCTCAAATAGTTCCTTTGTTCCACCCCCCATACACGCCGAGACCGGCTCAATCGGTGCCTCCAGTGATGCTATCTCTTTCATTGTTACCCAACGCTTAGGGTTACCTGAACTGTACTCATATCCTTCCATATCCTTTTCTGTACATAATGCCCTGAATCTTTTCTACAACGCCCGGAGAACTGCCCCTTTTATTCTATGTACCCAACGCACTAGAAGACCAGTTCTTAAAGCCTTTAGTCGTATCCTTATTCTAGTCCTCCTCTGTTCCTCTGGTGATGTAGAGGCTAACCCAGGCCCTGCAGCCCCCAGTATCACTCCTACTCCCCAGGAGCTATCATTTGTTGACTTCTGTAACCGTAAAAGTCTTGGTTTTCTGCACGTAAATATCAGAAGCCTCCTTCCTAAGTTTGAGTTATTCACTGCGTTAGCACACTCCGCCAACCCTGATGTTCTAGCAGTGTCTGAATCCTGGCTTAGGAAGGCCACCAAAAATTCTGAAATTTCCATCCCCAACTATAACATTTTCCGTCTAGATAGAACTGCCAAAGGGGGTGGAGTTGCAATCTACTGTAGAGATAGCCTGCAGAGCTCTATCACACTATCCAGGTCTGTGCCCAAACAGTTTGAGCTTCTACTTCTAAAAATCCACCTTTCCAGAAATAAATCTCTCACTGTTGCCGCTTGCTACAGACCCCCCTCAGCCCCCAGCTGTGCCCTGGACACCATATGTGAATTGATTGCCCCCCATCTATCCTCAGAGTTCGTACTGCTTGGTGACCTAAATTGGGATATGCTTAACACCCCGGCCATCCTACAATCTAAACTAGATGCCCTCAATCTCACACAAATTATCAACGAACCTACCAGGTACAACCCTAAATCCGTAAACATGGGTACCCTCATAGATATCATCCTGACTAACTTACCCTCTAAATACACCTCCGCTGTCTTCAACCAGGATCTCAGCGATCACTGCCTTATTGCCTGCGTCCGTAACGGGTCCGCGGTCAAACGACCACCCCTCATCACTGTCAAACGCTCCCAAAAACACTTCAGCGAGCAGGCCTTCCTAATTGACCTGGCCCAGGTATCCTGGATGGATATAGATCTCATTCCGTCAGTAGAGGATGCCTGGTTGTTCTTTAAAAGTAATTTCCTCTCAATCTTAAATAAACATGCCCCATTCAAAAAATACAGAACTAAGAACAGATATAGCCCCTGGTTCTCCTCAGACTTGACTGCCCTTGACCAGCACAAAAACATCCTGTGGCGTACTGCATTAGCATCAAATAGCCCCCGCGATATGCAACTTTTCAGGGAAGTTAGGAACCAATATACACAAGCAGTCAGGAAAGCAAAGGCTAACTTTTTCAAACAGAAATTTGCATCCTGTAGCACTAACTCCAAAAAGTTTTGGGACACTGTAAAGTCCATGGAAAATAAGAGCACTTCCTCCCAGCTGCCCAATGCACTGAGGCTAGGAAACACTATCACCACCGATAAATCTACAATAATCGAGAATTTCAACAAGCATTTTGCTACGGCTGGCCATGCTTTCCACCTGGCTACCACTACCCCGGCCACCAGCTCTGCACCCTCCGCTGCAACTTGCCCATGCCCCCCCCCCCGCTTCTCCTTCACACAAATCCAGACAGCTGATGTTCTGAAAGAGCTGCAAAATCTGGACCCCTACAAATCATATGGGCTATACAATCTGGACCCTTTCTTTCTAAAACTAGCCGCCGAAATTGTCGCAACCCCTATTACTAGCCTGTTCAACCTCTCTTTCGTAACGTCTGAGATCCCCAGAGATTGGAAAGCTGCCGCGGTCATCCCCCTCTTCAAAGGGGGTGACACTCTAGATCCAAACTGTTACAGACCCATATCCATCCTGCCCTGCCTTTCAAAAGTTTTTGAAAGCCAAGTCAACAAACAGATCACCGACCATTTCGAATCCCACCGTACCTTCTCCGCTATGCAATCCGGTTTCCGAGCTGGTCATGGGTGCACTTCAGCAACGCTCAAGGTCCTAAACGATATTATAACCGCAATCGATAATAGACAGTACTGTGCAGCCGTTTTCATTGACCTGGCCAAGGCTTTCGACTCTGTCAACCACCGCATTCTTCTTGGCAGACTAAATAGCCTTGGTTTCTCAAATGACTGCCTCGCCTGGTTCACCAACTACTTCTCAGATAGAGTTCAATGTGTCAAATCGGAGGGCCTGTTGTCTGGACCTATGGCAGTCTCTATGGGGGTGCCACAGGGTTCAATTCTTGGGCCGACTCTTTTCTCTGTGTATATCAATGACGTTGCTCTTGCTGCTGGTGACTCTCAGATCCACCTCTACGCAGACGACACCATTTTGTATACATCTGGCCCTTCATTGGACACTGTGTTAACAAACCTCCAAACGAGCTTCAATGCCATACAACACTCCTTCAGTAGCCTCCAACTGCTCTTAAACACTAGTAAATCTAAATGCATGCTCTTCAACCGAACGCTGCTTGCACCCGCCCACCCGACTAGAATCACTACTCTCGACGGGTCTGACCTAGAGTATGTGGACAACTACAAATATCTAGGTGTCTGGTTAGACTGTAAACTCTCCTTCCAGACTCACATTAAGAATCTCCAATCCAAAGTTAAATCTAGAATCGGTTTCCTATTTCGCAACAAAGCCTCCTTCACTCATGCTGCCAAACATGCCCTCGTAAACTGACTATCCTACCGATCCTTGACTTCGGCGATGTCATTTACAAAATAGCCTCCAACACTCTACTCAGCAAATTGGATGTAGTCTATCACAGTGCCATCCGTTTTGTCTCCAAAGCTCCATATACTACCCACCACTGTGACCTGTACGCTCTTGTTGGCTGGTCCTCACTACATATTCGTCGCCAAACCCACTGGCTACAGGCCATCTATAAATCACTGCTAGGCAAATCCCCACCTTATCTTAGCTCATTGGTCACCATAGCAACACCCACCCGTAGTCTGCGCTCCAGCAGGTATATCTCACTGGTCATCCCCAAAGCCAACACCTCCTTTGGCCGCCATTCCTTCCAGTTCTCTGCTGCCAATGACTGGAACAAATTGCAAAAATCTCTGAAGCTGGAGACTCTTACCTCTCTCACTAACTTTAAGCATCAGTTGTCAGAGCACCTTACCGATCACTGCACCTGTACACAGCCCATCTGAAATTAGCCCGCCCAACTACCTCATCCCTATATTGTTATTTATTTTGCTCATTTGTGCCCCAGTATCTCTATTTGCACATCATCTCTTGCACATCTATCATTCCAGTGTTAATACTAATTGTAATTATTTTGCACTATAGCCTATTTATTGCCTTACCTCCATAACTTGCTAAATTTGCACACACTGTATATATGTATTTATTTCTGTTGTATTTTTTGACTTTGTTTTGTTTTACCCCATATGTAACTCTGTGTTGTTGTTTTTATCGCACTGCTTTGCTTTATCTTGGCCAGGTCGCAGTTGTAAATGAGAACTTGTTCTCAACTGGTTTACCTGGTTAAATAACGGTGAAAAAAAAAAAAAAAAAAAAAAGGCGAGGTCATTACAGGTGCATCAAAGCTGGGACCGAGAGAATGAAAAACAGCTTCTATCTCAAGGCCATCAGACTGTTAAATAGCCATCACTAGCACATTAGAGGCTGCTGCTGCCTATTGAAATCACTGGCCACTTTAAGAAATGGAACACTAGTCACTTTAATAATGTTTATATATCTTGCACTACTCATCTCATATGTATAAACTGCATTCTATTCTATAATATTCTACTGTATCTTAGTCCATGCCGCTCTGTCATTGCTTGTCCATATATGTATATATTCTTAATTCTATTCCTTACTAGATTTGTGTGTATTGGGTATTTGTTGTGAAATTGTTAGATATTACTTGTTAGATATTACTGCACTGTCGGAGCTAGAAGCACAAGCATTTCACTACACCCGCAAAACATTTGCTAAACATGTGTATATGACAAATACAATTTGATTTGATTTGATTTGGTTTCTAGATGTAATTTTGTATTTGTGGTCCTGGCAACTGGACCTTTTTTGGAACACCATTATTTTTTGTCTTACTGAGATTTACTGTCAGGACCCAGGTCTGACAGAATTTGTGCAGAAGATCTTGGTGCTTCTGTAGGCCCTCCTTGGTTGGGGACAGAAGCACCAGATCATCAGCAAACAGTAAACATTTGACTTCAGATTGTAGTAGGGTGAGGCTGGGTGCTGCAGACTGTTCTAGTGCCCTCGCCAATTCGTTGTTATAAACAGTATGTTGAAGAGGGTGGGGCTTAAGCTGCATCCCTGTCTCACCCCACGGCCCTGTGGAAAGAAATGTGTGTGTGTTTTTGCAAATTTTTACCACACACTTGTTGTTTGTGTACATGGATTTTATGATGTTGTATGTTTTTTCCCCAACAATGCTTTCCATCAAGTTGTATAGCAGACCCTCATGCCAAATTGAGTCAAAAGCTTTTTTTGAAATCAACAAACCATGAGAAGACTTTGCCTTTGTTTTGGTTTGTTTGTTTGTCAATGAGGGTGTGCAGGAGGAATACGTGGTCTGTCGTATGGTAATTTGGTAAAAAGCCAACTTGAATTGAATTTGTTCAGTACATTGTTTTCACTGAGAAAATGTACGAGTCTGTTGTTAATGATATTGCAGAGGATCTTTCCAAGGTTGCTGTTGACACATATCCCACGGTGGTTGTTGGAGTCATATTTGTCTCCACTTTTGGGGATTGGGGTGATCAGTCCTTGGTTCCAAATATTGGGGAAGATGCCAGATCTGAAGATGAAGTTAAAAAGTTTAAGTATAACCAATTGGAATTTGTGGTCTGTATATTTTATCATTTTATTGAGGATACCATCAACACCACAGGCCATTTAGGGTTGGAGGGTTTGTATTTTGTCCTGTAGTTCATTCAATGTAATTGGAGAATCCAGTGGGTTCTGGTAGTCTTTAATAGTTGATTCTAAGATTTGTATTTGATCATGTATATGTTTTTAATGTTTGTTCTTTGTTATAGGGCCAAAAAGATTGGAGAAGTGGTTTACCCATGCATCTCCGTTTGGAAAGATAACTCTTTGTGTTGTTGTTTGTTTAGTGTTTTCCAATTTTCCCAGAAGTGGTTAGAGTCTATGGATTCTTAAATTACATTGAGCTGATTTCTGACGTGCTGTTCCTTCTTTTTCCGTGGTGTATTTCTGTATTGTTTTAGTGATTCACCATAGTGAAGGCGTAGGCTCAGGTCTTCTGGGTCTCTATGTTTTTGGTTGAATAGGTATTTCAATTTCTTTCTTAGGTTTTTGCATTCTTCATCAAACCATTATGTCATTGTTGTTAAGACTCCATCTATCTATCTATCTATCTATCTATCTGCCCGCCCGCCTCTCTCTCTCTCTCTCTCTCTCTCTCTCTCTCTCTCTCTCTCTCTCTCTCTCTCTCTCTCTCTCTCTCTCTCTCTCTCTCTCTCTCTCTCTCTCTCTCTCTCTCTCTCTCTCTCTCTCTCTCTCTCTCTCTCTCTCTCTCTCTCTCTCTCTCTCTCTCTCTCTCTCTCTCTCTCTCTCTCTCTCTCTCTCTCTCTCTCTCTCTCTCTCTCTCTCTCTCTCTCTCTCTCTCTCTCTCTCTCTCTCTCTCTCTCTCTCTCTCTCTCTCTCTCTCTCTCATGGGAGACATATGTTAACATTGCCAAATTAAGTGAAATTGATAATAAACAAAAGTAAAATAAACAATAGAAAATTAACAGTAAACATTACACTCCAAAGGAATAGAGACATTTGAAATGTCATATTATGGCTATATACAGTGTTGTAACGATGAGCAAATAGCTCTCTCTAACTCTCTCTCTCTCTCTCTCTCTCTCTCTCTCTCTCTCTCTCTCTCTCTCTCTCTCTCTCTCTCTCTCGCTCTCTCTCTCTCTCTAACTCTCTAACGCTCTCTATCTCTCTCTCTCCCTCCCCCTCTGAAAGAGAGTGTTAGAAAGAAGCTGCTGTAGCCTTTGTAGATAATATCTTCAAGATCTTGACACCTCCTTTGCTGTTCCCATGTTCTGGTCCCCCTCCCTCTTCCTCCACCCCATTCCCTCTCCACCTCCTCCTTCCTCCTCTTAAACTAACTCACATTTTATTCAATGGCTCTGTCCCAAATGGCACCCTATTCCATATATATATATATATACAGTGGGGAGAACAAGTATTTGATACACTGCCAATTTTGCAGGTTTTCCTACTTACAAAGCATGTAGAGGTGTGTAATTTTTATCATAGGTACACTTCCACTGTGAGAGACGGAATCTAAAACAAAAATCCAGAAAATCACATTGTATGATTTTAAAGTAATTAATTTGCATTTTATTGCATGACGTAAGTATTTGATACATCAGAAAGGCAGAACTTAATATTTGGTACAGAAACCTTTGTTTGCCTTTACAGAGATCATACGTTTCCTGTAGGTCTTGACCAGGTTTGCACACACTGCAGCAGGGATTTTGGCCCACTCCTCCATACAGACCTTCTCCAGATCCTTCAGGTTTCGGGGCTGTCGCTAGGCAATACGGACTTTCAGCTCCCTCCAAAGATTTTCTATTGGGTTCAGGTCTGGAGACTGGCTAGGCCACTCCAGGACCTTGAGATGCTACTTACGGAGCCACTCCTTAGTTGCCCTGGCTATGTGTTTCGGGTTGTTGTCATGCTGGAAGACCCAGCCACGACCCATCTTCAATGCTCTTACTGAGGGAAGGAGGTTGTTGGCCAAGATCTCGCGATACATGGCCCCATCCATCCTCCCCTCAATACGGTGCAGTCGTCTTGTCCCCTTTGCAGAAAAGCATCCCCAAAGAATGATGTTTCCATCTCCATGCTTCATGGTTGGGATGGTGTTCTTGGGGTTGTACTCATCCTTCTTCTTCCTCCAAACACGGCAAGTGGAGTTTAGACCAAAAAGCTCAATTTTTGTCTCATCAGACCACATGACCTTCTCCCATTCCTCCTCTGGATCATCCAGATGGTCATTGGCAAACTTCAGACGGGCCTGGACACGTGCTGGCTTGAGCAGGGGGACCTTGCGTGAGCTGCAGGATTTTAATCCATGACGGCGTAGTGTGTTACTAATGGTTTTCTTTGAGACTGTGATCCCAGCTCTCTTCAGGTCATTGACCAGGTCCTTCCGTGTGGTTCTGGGCTGATTCCTCACCTTCCTCATGATCATTGATGCCCCACAAGGTGAGATCTTGCATGGAGCCCCAGATCGAGGGAGATTATCAGTGGTCTTGTATGTCTTCCATTTCCTAATAATTGCTCCCATAGTTGATTTCTTCAAACCAAGCTGCTTACCTATTGCAGATTCAGTCTTCTCAGCCTGGTGCAGGTCTACAATTTTGTTTCTGGTGTCCTTTGACAGCTCTTTGGTCTTGGCCATAGTGGAGTTTGGAGTGTGACTGTTTGAGGTTGTGGACAGGTGTCTTTTATACTGATAACAAGTTCAAACAGGTGCCATTAATACAGGTAACGAGTGGAGGACCGAGGAGCCTCTTAAAGAAGAAGTTACAGGTCTGTGAGAGCCAGAAATCTTGCTTGTTTGTAGGTGACCAAATACTTATTTTCCACCATAATTTGCAAATAAATTCATAAAAAATCCTACAATGTGATTTTCTGGATTTTTTTTTCCTCAATTTGTCTGTCATAGTTGACGTGTACCTATGATGAAAATTACAGGCCTCTCTCATCTTTTTAAGTGGGAGAACTTGCACAATTGGTGGCTGACTAAATACTTTTTTTTCCCCCACTGTAATTGGTTGCCATTTGGGACTCAGCCATATCATCCACAGCTTGCCATTGGCTCATTCATCCCCTCTCTCTCCTCCCTTGTAACTCTTCCCCAGGTCCTTGTAAATGTCCTTGCTGTTACAGAGAATGTGTTCTTATAGTAGGTAGTTACCTAGTAAAATAATAGTTCATAATTGATACCATTCTTTTCAATTAACTGGTACTAATAGCTAGCAGACCCACCGCCGAGTTGTCAAGCAGGTGAAATACACTACAGCCTGTGCTGAGCATTTTAATCAATATACGATAAGTTTCAATATATATTTTTTATATGCAGTGGCCTTCACATCTGATGCTGCAGCCACAATATGCTGCATAAGGTAGCAATTTCAATCATCCCTTTGGCCCGAGGGGTATTTGGCGCATTGGGCGGGGTTGGAGTGTAGTTGGGATGCAAACTGTCTCTGCTTTATTACGCTGTTAGAAATTAACACAAGAAAGAGAGCTGAATTATGGTGAACCACAACGTATGTCACAATCTGTTTAGGTCCTGTTCTGTATAGGTCCTGTTCTGTGTAGGTCCTGTTCTGTGTAGGTCCTGTTCTGTATAGGTCCTGTTCTGTGTAGGTCCTGTTCTGTATAGGTCCTGTTCTGTATAGGTCCTGTTCTGTGTAGGTCCTGTTCTGTATAGGTCCTGTTCTGTGTAGGTCCTGTTCTGTATAGGTCCTGTTCTGTGTAGGTCATATTCTGTGTAGGTCCTGTTCTGTGTAGGTCCTGTTCTGTATAGGTCATGTTCTGTGTAGGTCCTGTTCTGTATAGGTCCTGTTCTGTATAGGTCATGTTCTGTGTAGGTCCTGTTCTGTATAGGTCATGTTCTGTGTAGGTCCTGTTCTGTATAGGTCCTGTTCTGTATAGGTCCTGTTCTGTGTAGGTCCTGTTCTGTGTGCATCACATTTACAGTAACTACAGCATCTTTGGCGATCCTGATCTTGGTCAGTATCAGTGAATTATGAACTATACTACAGTCCAATATGAGTGAGGAATGTTCGCTCTTTCAATCCCTTTTATACAGTCACACCAGAGTCACACCATACAGTCTCATTACACCAGAGCCTTCCATTCACACCGTACAGTCTCATCACACCAGAGCCTTCCATTCACACCATACAGTCTCATCACACCAGAGCCTTCCATTCACACCGTACAGTCTCATCACACCAGAGCCTTCCATTCACACCATACAGTCTCATTACACCAGAGCCTTCCATTCACACCATACAGTCGCATCACACCAGAGCCTTCCATTCACACCATACAGTCTCATTACACCAGAGCCTTCCATTCACACCATACAGTCTCATCACACCAGAGCCTTCCATTCACACCATAGAGTCTCATTACACCAGAGCCTTCCATTCACACCATACAGTCTCATCACACCAGAGCCTTCCATTCACACCATACAGTCTCATCACACCAGAGCCTTCCATTCACACCATACAGTCTCATCACACCAGAGCCTTCCATTCACACCATAGAGTCTCATTACACCAGAGCCTTCCATTCACACCATAGAGTCTCATTACACCAGAGCCTTCCATTCACACCATAGAGTCTCATCACACCAGAGCCTTCCATTCACACCATACAGTCTCATCACACCAGAGGTGGATCCAGTTATATGCAGTTCAACTATGATACTATGTTTAATATTCCAGAGGCCTGTTTTGTTTTGTATGAATGGCTATTCATTTGTATGTTGATCAAATGTAATCTCTCGGTACCTGACTGTACATGCTATCCCTTTTGACATTTCAGAAAGCCAAGCAATATATTGGTAGCTCTGAAGAAGTCAAATGTATGTGTCGGTGTGTGTTTGTATTTGCGTGTGTGTGTGTGTTTATGTATGTCTGTGTATGTGTGTGTGTGTGTTTGTGTTTGTTTGTGTTCGCGTGTGTGTGTGTGTGTGTGTTGTGTGTGTGTGTGTGTGTCTGTGTGTGTGTGTGTGTGTGTGTGTGTGTGTGTAGGTGTGTGTGTATATGTGTGCATGTGTGTGTTCAGTGTCTGTGTGTGTGTGTGTGCATGTGTGGCTTGATGAGGAAATGAAAACTGATATGGTTGAGCTGGATGAGGCAAAAGGAATGGCAAATAAGTCTGGCTGCACAACCGATTGGCAAACATACTGCAAATTGAGAAATCATGCGACTAAACTGAATAAAAAGAAGAAGAAACTACACTATGAAACAAAGATGAATTACATAAAGAATGATAGTAAAAAGCTTTGCAGCACCTTAAATGACATTTTGGGCAAGAAGGCAAACTCAGCTCCATCATTCATTGAATCAGATGGCTCAGTCATTACAAAACCCACTGATTTTGCCAATTACTTTAATGATTTTTTCATTGGCAAGATTAGCAAACTTAGGCATGACACTGACACTACACATCCAAGTATATCTGACCAAATTATGAAAGACAAATGTTGTAATTTTTTAATTCCGTAAAGTGATTGTGGAAGAAATGAAAACATTATTGTTGTCTATCAACAATGACAAGCCACCGGGGTCTGACAACTTGGATGGAAAATTATTGAGGAAAATAACAGACGATATTACCACTCCTATTTGCCATATCTTCAACATAAGCATACTATAAAGTGTGTGCCCTTAGGCCTGGAGGGAAGCAAAAGTAATTCCGCTATCCAAGAATAGTAAAGCCCCCTTTACTGGCTCAAACAGCCTACCAATCAGCATGTTACCAACCCTTAGTAAACTTTTGTAATAAAAAACATTCACCAGATACAATGCAATGCAATTTTACTGTAAACAAATTGACAACAGACTTTCAGCACGCTTATAGGGAAGGACATTCAACAAGCACAGCACTTACAGAAATTACTGATGATTGGCTGAGAGAAATTGATGATAAAAAGATTGTGTGAGCTGTTTTGTTAGACTTCAATGCGGTTTTTGACATTATTGATCATTGTCTGCTGATGGAAAAACGTATGTGTTATGGCTTTACACCCCCTGCTATATTGTGGATAAAGAGTTACCTGTCTAACAGAACACAGAGGGTGTTCTTTAATGGAAGCCTCTCCAACATAATCCAGGTAGAATCAGGAATTCCCCAGGGCAGCTGTCTAGGCCCCTTACTTTTTTCAATCTTTACTAACGACATGCGGATGACTCAACACTATACACGTCAGCTACTACAGTGACTGAAATGACTGCAACACTTAACAAAGAGCTGCAGTTAGTTTCAGAGTGGGTGGCAAGGAATAAGTTAGTCCTAAATATTTCAAAAACTAAAAGCATTGTATTTGGGACAAATCATTCACTAAACCATAAACCTCAACTAAATCTGGTAATTAATAATGTGGAAATTGAGCAAGTTGAGGTGACTAAACTTCTTGGCGTAACCCTGGATTGTAAACCGTCATGGTCAAAACAAGTCGATACAACAGTAGCTAAGATGGGGAGAAGTCTGTACATAATAAAGCGTTTCTCTGCCTTTTTAACAACACTATCAACAAGGCAGGTCCTACAGGCTCTAGTTGTGTCGCACCTGGACTACTGTTCAGTCGTGTGGTCAGGTGCCACAAATAGGGACTCAGGAGAATTGCAATTGCCTCAGAACAGGACAGCGCGGCTGGCCCTTAAATGTACACGGAGAGCTAACATTGATAATATGCATGTAAATCTCTCATGGCTCAAAGTGGAGGGGATATTGACTAAGTATTGACATGCTGAATGCACCGAGGTATCTGTTTAAACTACTGGCACACAGCTCGGACACCCATGCATACCCCACAAGACGTGCCACCAGAGGTCTCTTCACAGTCCCCAAGTCCAGAACAGACTATGGGAGGCACACAGTACTACATAGAGCCATGACTACATGGAACTCTATTCCACATCAGGTAACTGATGCAAGCAGTAAAATTAGATTTGAAAAACAGATAAAAATACACCTTATGGAACAGCGGGGACTGTGAAGAAACACACACAGGCACAGACACACATACATATGGATGTTGTATTGTAAATATGTGATAGTGGAGTAGTGGTCTGAGGGAGCACACTAAATGTATTGGGTAAAGTGTTATGAAATGTAATGTCATGTAATATTTTAAACTGTATATAACTGCCTTAATGTTGCTGGACCCCAGGAAGAGTAGCTGCTGCCTTGGCAGGAACTAATGGGGATCCATAATAAACCCCAGGAAGAGTAGCTGCTGCCTTGGCAGGATCCGTAATAAATAAATACAAAAATGTATGTGTTTGTGTGTGTGCTGGAGATTGCTAGCACTAACTGGAGATTCCTAGTATTCTCACAGGACACAGCCGTGAAGACGTGTTTGCTCCTGACTGCAGATAAGATTTGATTTACCCAGCATGATACATTAGGCTAACAATAACAATTTTACATTTGAGCTCACACAGCTTTCGATACATTACCATGTACTTTTAGACTTATATTCTGATCAGCATCTGGATTAAGAGCATCTGCTAAATGACTAACAATATAAAGCATCTGGAGTGTGTCGAGTTGTACTACTGGTAACTAGCAGTGCTATTGTCCATGTCAGATACAGTGGGGGAAAAAAGTATTTAGTCAGCCACCAATTGTGCAAGTTCTCCCACTTAAAAAGATGAGAGGCCTGTAATTTTCATCATAGGTACACGTCAACTATGACAGACAAATTGAGATTTATTTTCTCCAGAAAATCACATTGTAGGATTTTTAATGAATTTATTTGCAAATTATGGTTGAAAATAAGTATTTGGTCAATAACAAAAGTTTCTCAATACTTTGTTATATACCCTTTGTTGGCAATGACACAGATAACACTGATAACAAGTTCAAACAGGTGCCATTAATACAGGTAACGAATGGAGGACAGATGAGCCTCTTAAAGAAGAAGTTACAGGTCTGTGAGAGCCAGAAATCTTGCTTGTTTGAAGGTGACCAAATAGTGTAGGTCACTGCTCTAGAGGAGATCTGCATGGAGGAATGGGCCAAAATACCAGCAACAGTGTGTGAAAACCTTGTGAAGACTTACAGAAAACGTTTGACCTGTGTCATTGCCAACAAAGGGTATATAACAAAGTATTGAGAAACTTTTGTTACTGACCAAATACTTATTTTCCAACATAATTTGCAAATAAATTCATAAAAAATCCTACAATGTGATTTTCCTGAGAAAAAAAATATAATTTCGTCTGTCATAGTTGACGTGTACCTATGATGAAAATTACAGGCCTCCCTCATCTTTTTAAGTGGGAGAACTTGCACAATTGGTGGCTGACTAAATACTTTTTTCCCCACTGTATACTAGTCTGTCAATGAGGAGTCCATTGTCCATGTCAGATATACTAGTCTGTCAATGAGGAGAGTCCATTGTCCATGTCAGATATACTAGTCTGTCAATGAGGAGAGTCCATTGTCCATGTCAGATATACTAGTCTGTCAATGAGGAGAGTCCATTGTCCATGTCAGATATACTAGTCTTTCAATGAGGAGAGTCCATTGTCCATGTCAGATATACTAGTCTGTCAATGAGGAGAGTCCATTGTCCATGTCAGATATACTAGTCTGTCAATGAGGAGAGTCCATTGTCCATGTCAGATATTGTTGAGCTGAATCTCAGGAGTGAGTCAAATAACTACACTTCCCAGAGTGCACCAGCAGCAGCAAACTGGCTGCTTGTCACCTGATCAATCATTTTCACTGATTTGGAGCACATGTGAAGGCATGGAGGGGCTCAGTCATTCAGAAGAACAAACTTCAGAGAGAAGACTCCAAGTTCACTCACAGGTTCAGTCCAAAGAGGCTTAAATGGTTAATTCATTTAAGTTATTTAGAATGTTTATTTAAATGTTTAAACTAATTGAAGTTCATTAAAATGTTTAAATAAAATGGTAACTTTTTGTTCTGTCTTTAAAGGTTTACAACCTAATTTACTGGCTAATGTACTGGAAAGACCAATCAACTGAAAGCAAAAATAAAATAAAAAAGATTGAGTCGGAAATTTGAGTTGTCCCTGTGTCCTTTGGATGGTGAACAAGAGGAGGACTTGACAGTTGTAAACCACGCGGAGCGGCCTAGCCCTGAGGATAAATGGCTTCAGATCCAGAAATAAGCTGTTGACTCAGAGGAATTCAAGATGGCGCAAGATGTCCTGGGGAAGTCGGTCCAGCAGCTCAAAAAGGAGAGGACCACTGCAAAAAGCAGCTTCACCAGACAAGCCAACTTAATTTCAAGAGGAGCAAGCAGCATGCTTCAAGTGGAGTTAAAGGAGGAATTCGCTAAGCTTTCAGATTGTTTCAGAAAGATGCTCGATGCCAACGATGACTACAGGATTGGACTGGAGGCTGACATGACTGAGGATAAGGAACCAGGTCTTAATGAACAGCAAGAGGCTGACATTGATAGATCTGTAAATGAAGGTGAAACAACGTTGGTGGAAATAATAGACATTGTTCAAACAAACCTGTGGTCGAGGTATGGAAGGAGTGAACTTCTTGTGGCAATCCTGGAAGCAGAAAAAGCCAATGATAAAGCGGCTGATGTACCTGTGGAAAGTGCCAATTTAGAGGGCTATGAAGTGCACCTCACTCTCTTGGACAAGAGAATAAAAGAGGCCATCTCAGCAATGTCAACATGGGAGCGATGGATCCCTGTAGAAGTAAAGGACGAATTAGATGGAAGAGTCAAGGACGTAAGAGCATTCTACTACAGGCTTGAGTTAAGGAGACCTGAATTTGCCACTGCACGGACGATCAATGAGCAATGCACAGGAGTGAAACTACTACCCCAACCGGCAACATCCACACCAATAGTGAGAATCAAGCCAATCTCTCTACCTATCTTCAATGGAAGCAAGAGAGAATATCACAGATGGAGGAAAGAATGGGAAAGGCTGCAAAAGCAGGGAGAGCCATCTGGATCAACTGAAGTTAAGAAAATTCAACTCCTGGAGAGTGTGGATGACAAAATCTCAAAAGACCTCAGACTTTCAACCTACACCACGGCCGATGACATGTTCAGAGTCCTGGATAACAGGTATGGCAACAAGTCAACCATCATAGTGGAAATCCTGGAAGAGCTGGAGAAGATGCCACATGTGAAAGGGAACCAACCAAGAAAGGTCATTAATCTCATACACTCAGTGGAGAAGGCTCTAGTAGATCTCACAGAGTTACGAAACTCTGGAACCATAAATAACCCACTGGTAATTAGATCCATTGAAAGCAAGTTGCCTGACTTCATTAAAAGAGACTGGGTGATGTTCATGGTTGAACCCAGAAACAATGTCACATCAGACAACCACTTTGTCATGCTCTTGAAGTTCCTGAAAAGTCAAGAAGAAATACTAGAGAGACTCGAACAGCTCAGAACTGTGGAGAAGGTGGAAAAATCAGATCGTTTGGACAAGAAGTATGACAGAAAGATTGCCTCAACAAAAACCACAAAGAAAGAAGAGCTTGATGAGGTATGTGGTGTATGTGGTGATAGTGGGCACAACAACAACATCTTATTCTGTAGAAAGTTCAAAAGACTTAAGCTACCTGAAAAGAAAACTGTATTGAGAAAGCTGGGAGCATGCAGAAAATGTCTCGGATGCCATGATGAAGATGGATACTGCAGAGACACTTTCCTATGCAGAAACAAAGACTGTAAAATGGAAGGTGGTGCCCCAGACCACCATGTTTTCCTCTGCCCAAAAGGAGAAGTCAAAAGAGGGGAAGAGAGAAAGAGTGGAAAAGACAGCAAAGGTGAAAGCAAGCTAACGGAGGAACAAGAGGAGATCTTGTCTGTACTTTCCCAGGAAATGGCAGATCGATGCAGAAAGGCTTTCACCAACACCAACAAAACCGCAGTGACACTCGACACTTCAGGCCAGTCTGAGCTACTGCAGAGAATTGGGCTCTCTGAACTTCCTCTCATCATGATGTTGATGCAAGTCACAGCAAACGCAGGGCAGAAGATTGGTACTTTAATTGACCTTGCTTCAGACACAAACTACATTACCCATAAGGCTGCAGAAAGACTGAGGTTAAGACATGAGAAGATAACTTTAGTTGTGCATGGGGTTGGTGGTATGACCATGGAGGTGAACACACAAAGGTATCTCCTCAAATATAGAGTCAAGACACCTAAAGGGACAGAGAGAGCTCATGAAATGGTCTGCTACGGCTTGGATGAAATCGCCAGAGTGCATCAAGTAATTGAACCTGAGAAGTTGAAAAAATTCTTCGGTTGAACTTCTCATTAGCCACCGAGAGGGAAGACTCGCTCCCCAGAGGGTAAAAATCATGGGAGACCTCGTCTTGTGGGAGGGTCCATTGGGGAAAACAGTGGGTGGAGCACATCCCGACTTATTTGAAGAAGTGGTGGTTGCAGCATATGAGTCCAAAACACACTTCGCTCGCTCCATGAGGACAGCAGCTGTCAAATATCAAGAAATCACAAGTCCAACAACTGACACAGCCCAGCTACAGCAGGAGGATGTGACTCAGACCAAATTTACAGCTGCCAGTAACCGTGAGTTCCTTGAGTGGTGGCACTGGGACAGCATCGGAGCTGCATGTGAGCCAAGATGTGGAGGATGCCGATGTGGAAACTGTCCACCAGGAGGAAAATAAATGACCCTGGCAGAGGAGAGGGAACTGGAGATCATTAAAGGAGGCCTCACCTACAAGAAGGGGGATGCTCACACACCGGCTCCACATTGGGATGCAAAGTATCCTTGAACGGTAGATCCAGCCTCTCTCCCGAACAACAAAAGTGCAGTCCAGGCTTGTTTCTTAAGGATGGAAAAGCAACTAAGCAGAGAGCCAGACTGGAAAGTCGCATATGCTACCCAGATCCATGAAATGGTCGAGCGAGGCGCAGCCATAAAACTCACCAACAAAATCATGGACGAGTGGAATGGACCAGTGTGGTATGTAAGCCACCATTCGGTGACAACACCGGTTCGTATTGTATGGAATAGTAGCCAGAAATACAAAGGCGTGGGTATGAATGATCTTCTTCTGAAGGGACCAGACGTTCTCAACCCTATAAGAGCTGTCTTGCTGAGGTTCAGAGAAGGGACGTATGCATCTCTAGGAGACATCAAAAAGATGTACAACTCTGTATGGCTGGAGGAGCGTGAGATGCATCTTCACAGGTTCCTCTGGAGGGACAGCCCAGATTAAGAGATAAGTGAATATGCAATAACCTGAGTCAACATTGGGGACAGACCTGCTGGTTGCATTGCTCAGTTGGCTATGAGGGAAACAGCACGCCTGCCCAACTTTCTTCACTTGGAGGATGAGCGCAGAGTCATTGAAGAGGACAGTTATGTGGATGACCTCTTAACCTCCCAAAATGACCTGAATAAACTTGACAAAATCACAGCAAATGTCGAAGAGATCTTGAAAGCTGGAGGGTTCTTCCTCAAACCATGGGTCCGGTCAGGGCAAAGTGGGAGACAAGGAATGGAGATGGAGGTTCTAACAAAGACACAAAGTAAAACCTTTAATTCTTCCAAATCAAATGAGGGACGAAGACAACAAAGCCTTGGGTATCGGCTACCAAATGGATGAAGACAAGCTCTACATGTTAACCTCAGTTAACTTTTCCAAAAGGAAAAAGAAGATGAGAGTTGGAAAAAATCTTCTCAAGGAGGAGGTGAGAACTGAGACACCTAACCCACTGACTAGGAGGGCTCTCTTAAGCCAAGTGGCTGGACTGTACGACCCAATTGGCTTAGTTACACCTGCCAAACAGAAGGGAGCAATTCTTGTTAGAAAAGTATTCCAAGAGGGAGGGGGTGTGAAACTAACCCAAGAAACCTGGGACCAACCTCTCTCAGAAAGCTTCAGAGAAGAAGCCATCCAGCTTTTTGAAGAATATGTGCAGCTTGGAGAGGTGAAATTCACAGGAGCATCACACCAGCTGGCTGGGAAGGGAAACCTTGGGGCATCACATTCTCTGATGGAATTAACAAAACCTATGGAGCTGTGATGTACTTAAGATGGGAGACAAGTCAAGGCACTAAAGTTCGATTCGTTGAATCAAAAGCCAAGCTGACACCCCTGGATCAGAAGGGAGAAGCTGTAAAAGCTGAGATCTGTGGTGCTGTCTTCGCAGCCAGGATCAGGAAGTATGCGGAAAAGCATGCTCGAATGAAAATCGAGAGATGGTTCCATCTACTTTTTTATTTTATTTTTTATTTCACCTTTATTTAACCAGGTAAGCCAGTTGAGAACAGGTTCTCATTTACAACTGCGACCTGGCCAAGATAAAGCAAAGCAGTGCAATAAAAACAACACAGAGTTACATATGGGGTAAAAAACATAAAGTCAAAAATACAACAGAAAATATATATACAGTGTGTGCAAATGTAGCAAGTTATGGAGGTAAGGCAATAAATAGGCTATAGTGCAAAATAATTACAATAGTATTAACACTGGAATGCTAGATGTGCAAGAGATTATGTGCAAATAGAGATACTGGGGTGCAAAAGAGCAAAATAAATAACAATATAGGGATGAGGTAGTTGGGTGGGCTAATTTCAGATGGGCTGTGTACAGGTGCAGTGATCGGTAAGGTGCTCTGACAACTGATGCTTAAACTTATTGAGGGAGATAAGAGTCTCAAGCTTCAGAGATTTTTGCAATTCGTTCCAGTCATTGGCAGCAGAGAACTGGAAGGAATGGCGGCCAAAGGAGGTGTTGGCTTTGGGAATGACCAGTGAGATATACCTGCTGGAGCGCAGACTACGGGTGGGTGCTGCTATGGTGACCAATGAGCTAAAATAAGGCGGGGATTTGCCTAGCAGTGATTTATAGATGGCCTGGAGCCAGTGGGTTTGACGACGAACATGTAGTGAGGACCAGCCAACAAGAGCGTACAGGTCACAGTGGTGGGTAGTGTATGGGGCTTTGGAGACAAAACGGATGGCACTGTGATAGACTACATCCAATTTGCTGAGTAGAGTGTTGGAGGCTATTTTGTAAATGACATCGCCGAAGTCAAGGATCGGTAGGATAGTCAGTTTTACGAGGGCATGTTTGGCAGCATGAGTGAAGGAGGCTTTGTTGCGAAATAGGAAGCCGATTCTAGATTTAACTTTGGATTGGAGATTCTTTATGTGAGTCTGGAAGTTGAGTTTACAGTCTAACCAGACACCTAGGTATTTGTAGTTGTCCACATACTCTAGGTCAGACCCGTCGAGAGTGGTGATTCTAGTCGGGTGGGCGGGTGCCAGCAGCGTTCGATTGAAAAGCATGCATTTAGTTTTACTAGTGTTTAAGAGCAGTTGGAGGCTACTGAAGGATTGTTGTATGGCATTGAAGCTCGTTTGGAGGTTTGTTAACACAGTGTCCAATGAAGGGCCAGATGTATACAAAATGGTGTCGTCTGCGTAGAGGTGGATCTGAGAGTCACCAGCAGCAAGAGCGACATCATTGATATACACAGAGAAAAGTGTCGGCCCAAGAATTGAACCCTGTGGCACCCCCATAGAGACTTGGGGGTGCCACAGCCAAACGGTCTTGGGAGCCATTCAAAGAGTCAGTTATGGGTACAAAACCTTCTTTGCAAATAGAGTGGGTGAAATCCAGAAGGCTGGACAAGTGCAAGACTGGTGGTGGATCCGTGGGGATCTAAACATAGCTGACATCATAACAAGAGGGGGTGCTCCTGAAGATTTGAAGGAGAATTCCACATGGCAAAATGGACCAGAGTTCCTAAAGTGGCCAGTGGAGGAGTGGCCTATAAAATCAGCTGGAGAGGTTCCAGCTCATGCCAGGGAGAGTGTAAACAAGCTCCAGAGGAAGGCATTCTCAGGTGCATTAACAAGAGCTCAAACATGAAGTAGTTAGCAGAAAGAAGACCTACAAGGCACTCAGGAAAGTCCAAAGAGTGAAACTCAAGAGGGAATACCTGTGGTAAACCCAACTCTTCTTAGAAGGAAGCCCACTGGCTGGGTTAAAGATGCAGTAGCCTGTCCAAACTGGTGAGAGTCATTGCCTGGGTTTGTCTAGCAGCCAAACAGTGGCTGAAGAGGAAGGGCCGGGCCCCTAAACAGGCAAAGAGGGAGGTAAGATCACCCAAGCAAGCTGTGCTGACTGTCAAAGAACATGAAGATGCACTCAAATACCTTTTCCTCGCAGCTCAAGAAGGTACAGATTTTTCAGACACAACTCTAAGCAGACCGACAGTGTACAAAGATGTGAACTCTGGGCTGCTAGTTTGTGGAGGCAGAATTCAGACATTCAATGAAGATAAGACAGCAGTGCCAGTTTTACCCTTTGAAGCATGGGTCTCTACACTGCTGGCACAAGAATCCCTCAAAGCAAACCACGAGGGAGTGGCGGGAACCCTTCTCCGGATGAGGAAGAAAGCCTGGGTAATAAAAGGCCGTAGACTTGCCAAGAAAATGGTTGACAACTGTGTGGTCTGCAGGAAAAACAAGGCAAAACAGTGTCAACAAATCATGGCTGACCTGCCTCTAGAGCGAACAGGCCCAGCTGCACCTTTTGAATTCACCACCATGGACCTGTTCGGCCCTTATGAAGTGAAAGATGAGGTCAAGAAGAGAACTAGACTTAAAGTATGGGGAATAGTCTTCTGCTGCATGGCTTCCCGAGCCATACACACTGAAGTGGTGAGTGACATGTCATCTGAAGGATTCCTGCTAGCCTATCAAAGGTTCACTTCACTGAGAGGACACCCCAGGAAACTCTGGTCAGACCCTGGCACTAACTTTGTGGGAGCCAAACCCGCACTTCAAAAAATTCCTTAACCAACTAAACAAGTCTGAACTTGAAGACACAGCTGCCAAGCATGGTACAGAATGGTCATGGAAGATCCACCCTGCAGACTCTCCCCATAGGAATGGTGCCGCAGAGGCAGCTGTCAAAGTAGTGAAGTGGGCGTTGAGCAACCTTGGTGGAGATGGTGTTTTCACGTGGGGAGAATTCCAAACTTTTCTCTTCATGGCAGCCAACCTTGCTAATGAGAGACCCATCGATGCAAGAACACAAAGCAGAGAAGACTGTGTAGAATACATCACTCCGAATTCTCTGCTTTTAGGACGTACCAATCCAAAGGGAGACCCTGGAGATTTCCAGTTTGATGGCTACCCTTACAAAAGACGTAAACATATTCAAGCAGAGTCAAGCCATTTCTGGAAGAAGTGGAGCCAATTGGCTGGACCTAATCTGTTCATAAGTACCAAATGGCACACCAAAGAGTGAAATGTTGCTGATGGAGATGTGGTCTGGTTGGCTGACCAAAATGCCCTAAGAGGACAGTACAAGCTGGCTAGAGTGGTCGGTGTCAATGCTGACAGCAAAGGCATCGTAAGAGATGTGCTTTTGAAGACTTTTCCCAGCTATCCTGTTCACATCACAAAGTCAAACAGCAAAAAAGGGCCCACAAGAGCAAATGATGAAAGAATGAAGAGGCTTCAAACCAGAATCCCAGCCACAATTCTTCATAGAGATGTCAGACGCCTTGTCATTCTACTTCCCATTGAAGAACAAACAGAGGTGGGAAGGGCTTGTGTGACCTCTCTGGATATGAAAAAAACAGGAGCGCAAGTGGGAGGTGTTGAGCTGAATCTCAGGAGTTAGTCAAAGAACTACATTGTCACCTGATCAATCATTTTCACTGATTTGGAGCACCTGTGAAGGCATGGAGGGGCTCAGTCATTCAGAAGAACAAACTTCAGAGAGAAGACTCCAAGTTCACTCACAGGTTCAGTCCAAAGACGCCAATGGGAAAAGGCTTAAATGGTTAATTCATTTAAGTTATTTAGAATGTTTTTTTAAATGTTTAAACTAATTTAAGTTCATTAAAATGTTTCATTAAAATGGTAACCTTTTGTTCTGTCTTTAAAGGTTTACAACCTAATTTACTGGTTAATTTACTGGACAGACCAATCAACTGAAAGCAAAAAAAATTAATAAAAGATTGAGTCGGAAATTTGAGTTGTCCCTGTGTCCTTTGGATGGTGAACAAGAGGAGGAGTTGACAGATATACTAGTCTGTCAATGAGGAGAGTCCATTGAGAGAATCCAATGACTAATAAAGCGAGAGCATTCAAAAAACGTTGAGCCAATAATAAATACACTTGAGGAGAAGATCTTACTGGTGAAATATAGTTGTGTCACAAATGGCACCCTGTTCTCTATATTTTAGAGCAAATCAGGATAACATATATCTGTTTCCCTGGTCATCTGGGTCAAAAGAGCTTGAAAGATAAGCATTTCACTGTACTTGTGACAATAAAAGTTGAAACTTTGAAGTAGTGCACCCTGGGATGCAAATGAGGACATTTGTTCAAGGACAAGCTCATGAATTTTGCCAAACCTTTACTAAATTTTTTTATCTTGCTAGCTACGCTATAGACATATTGAGTGTCAATCTGTGTTGACGCTAATCGTGACACTTAATGGGTAATTGCTACATGTCTGAACTGTCAAGAGTACTAAGAGAACTACTGCACACTGATGGACTAGCTGGCTGTCATTCAAAACGTTGTGTGACACATACAGGTGTAGGATCTTAATTTGACCAGTATTGTCACAGCAAAGTAATCCTGCAGCAACATGATCTGAACGTTTAGTCCATGTTGCTTGGTCGTGGCCATTGGCTGGCCAAAAGTAGGCTACATGAAAAGATCCAATACCGTTAATATAACTGTGTGTTAGTGTGGGTTTTCAGTGAATTTATGAAAATCACAAAGCTCATCTGCATTTCCTTCTCAGCAACAAAAGAGTGATCAAGTTAAGATATTACACCTGTATATATATATATATATATATATATATATATATATATATATATATATATATACAGTGGGGAAAAAAAGTATTTAGTCAGCCACCAATTGTGCATGTTCTCCCACTTAAAAAGATGAGAGAGGCCTGTAATTTTCATCATAGGTACACATCAACTATGACAGACAAAATGAGATTTTTTTTCCCAGAAAATCACATTGTAGGATTCTTTATGAATATATTTGCAAATTATGGTGGAAAATAAGTATTTGGTCAATAACAAAAGTTTCTCAATACTTTGTTATATACCCTTTGTTGGCAATGACACAGGTCAAACGTTTTCTGTAAGTCTTCACAAGGTTTTCACACACTGTTGCTGGTATTTTGGCCCATTCCTCCATGCTGATCTCCTCTAGAGCAGTGATGTTTTGGGGCTGTCGATGGGCAACACAGACTTTCAACTCCCTCCAAAGATTTTCTATGGGGTTGAGATCTGGAGACTGGCTAGGCCACTCCAGGACCTTGAAATGCTTCTTACGAAGCCACTCCTTCGTTGCCCGGGCGGTGTGCTTGGGATCATTGTCATGCTGAAAGACCCAGCCACGTTTCATCTTCAATGCCCTTGCTGATGGAAGGAGGTTTTCACTCAAAATCTCACGATACATGGCCCCATTCATTCTTTCCTTTACACGGATCAGTCGTCCTGGTCCCGTTGCAGAAAAACAGCCCCAAAGCATGATGTTTCCACCCCCATGCTTCACAGTAGGTATGGTGTTCTTTGGATGCAACTCAGCATTCTTTGTCCTCCAAACACGACGAGTTGAGTTTTTACCAAAAAGTTCTATTTTGGTTTCATCTGACCATATGACATTCTCCCAATCCTCTTCTGGATCATCCAAATGCACTCTAGCAAACTTCAGACGGGCCTGGACATGTACTGGCTTAAGCAGGGGGACACGTCTGGCACTGCAGGATTTGAGTCCCTGGCGGCGTAGTGTGTTACTGATGGTAGGCTTTGTTACTTTGGTCCCAGCTCTCTGCTGGTCATTCACTAGGTCCCCCCGTGTGGTTCTGGGATTTTTGCTCACCGTTCTTGTGATCATTTTGACCCCACGGGGTGAGATCTTGCGTGGAGCCCCAGATCGAGGGAGATTATCAGTGGTCTTTTATGTCTTCCATTTCCTAATAATTGCTCTCAGAGTTGATTTCTTCAAACCAAGCTACTTACCTATTGCAGATTCAGTCTTCCCAGCCTGGTGCAGGTCTACAATTTTGTTTCTGGTGTCCTTTGACAGCTCTTTGGTCTTGGCCATAGTGGGGTTTGGAGTGTGACTGTTTGAGGTTGTGGACAGGTGTCTTTTATACTGATAACAAGTTCAAACAGGTGACATTAATAGAGGTAACGAGTGGAGGACAGAGGAGCCTCTTAAAGAAGAAGTTACAGGTCTGTGAGAGCCAGAAATCTTGCTTGTTTGTAGGTGACCAAATACTTATTTTACACCATAATTTGCAAATAAATTCATAAAAAATCCTACAATGTGATTTTCAGGATTTTTTTTCCTCAATTTGTCTGTCATAGTTGACGTGTACCTATGATGAAAATTACAGGCCTCTCTCATCTTTTTAAGTGGGAGAACTTGCACAATTGGTGGCTGACTAAATACTTTTTCCCCCCACTGTATATATATATATATATATATATATATATATATATATATATACATATATATATACAGTGGCTTGCGAAATTATTCACCCCCCTTGGCATTTTTCCTATTCCTTACAACCTATAATTAAAATTGATTTTTGGGGGGTTTGTATTATTTGATTAGATATTTAAATGTTTCTCCTTAAACCACTCAAGTGTTGCTTTAGCAGTATGCTTGGGGTCATTGCCCTGCTGGAAGGTGAACCTCTGTCCCAGTCTCAAATCTCTGGAAGACTGAAAACAGGTTTCCCTCAAGAATTTTCCTGTATTTAGCGCCATCCATCATTCCTTCAATTCTGACCAGTTTCCCAGTCCCTGCCGATGAAAAACATCCCCACAGCATGATGCTGTCACCACCATGCTTCACTGTGGGGATGGTGTTCTCGGGGTGATGAGAGGTGTTGGGTTTGCGGCAGACATAGCGTTTTCCTTGATGGCCAAAAAGCTCAATTTTAATCTCATTTGACCAGAGTGCATTCTTCCATATGTTTGGGGAGTCTACCACATACCTTTTGGCGAACACCAAACATTTGCTTATTTTTTTCTTTAAGCAATGGCTTTTTTTCTGGCCACTCTTCCGTAAAGCCCAGCTCTGGGGAGTGTATGGCTTAAAGTGGTCCTATGGACAGACACTCCAATCTCTGTTGTGGAGCATTGCAGCTCCTTCAGGGTTATATTTGGTCTCTTTGTTGCCTCTCTGATTAATGCCCTCCTTGCCTGGTCTGTGAGTTTTGGTGGGCGGCCCTCTCTTGGCCGGTTTGTTGTGGTGCCATATTCTTTCCATTTTTTAATTATGGATTTAATGGTGCTCTGTGGGATGTTCAAAGTTTCAGATATGTTTTTATAACCCAACCCTGATCTGTACTTCTCCACAACTTTGTCCCTGACCTGTTTGGAGAGCTCCTTTGTCTTCATGGTGCCGCTTGCTTGGTGGTGCCCCTTGCTTAGTGGTGTAGCAGACTCTGGGGCCTTTCAGAACAGGTGTATATATACTGAGATCACATGACACTTAGATTGCACACAGGTGGACTTTATTTAACTAATTATATGACTTCTGAAGGTAATTGGTTGCACCAGATCTTATTTAGGGGCTTCATAGCAAAGGGGGTGGATACATACGCACGCACCACTTTTCCGTTATTTATCTTTTAGAATTTTTTGAAACAATTTTTTATTTTTATTTCACTTCACCAATTTGGACTATTTTGTGTATGTCCATTACATGAAATCCAAAAAAATAATCCTTTTAAATTACAGATTGTAATGCAACAAAATAGGAAAAACGCCAAGGGGGATGAATACTTTTGCAACGCACTGTATATATATATATATATATATATATATATATATATATATATATATATATATAAATTATATATAATCAACCTTAAGCATGTGTCACAAGTGGGGGAAAAAATATAGAAAACGTAATCTGTCCTATTTGTACCACGGCCCGTTGCAGCCACTAGCAGACATAGCAAGTGGCTGCAAACACCCCTATCTTTTTTTTTTAAGGTATCTGTGACCAAAAGATAAATATCTGTATTCCCAGTCATGTGAAATCCATAGATTAGTTAATTAATGAATTTATTTCAATGGACTGATTTCCTTATATGAACTCTCAGTAAAATCTTTGACATTGTTTTGCATGTTGCGTTTGTATTGTTGTTCTGTGTACCTTTAAATGTCAAGCTCTATACAACGCCCCCCCTTGGATTGAATCTTGGGCCGTACTATTTCCTAATAGCCCTGCCTCTTTGGACTGGTCGCTCTACGACTGGGAAGTCTTGCTAGTTCATAGAGCGGCAGATCAACAGACCTCCAGCAAGTTCATCTATCCGGTGTTCGTCTCAGTGTATTTCCCCCTCAGCTCATTAAAGCAACGGAAGTGTTAAAAAAGAGATTACACATTAGAGCCAATGATTAAAAGCTGTAGTGAGTAGAGGCCTTAGTATAAACTCTGCGTGTGTGTCTGGATAATTGGTCAGTCTTATATTTCTATTATTCTTTAGATGTATTAGGTGGAAGTTCAAGTAATCCTGAAAACAAAGTCAAGTCTGAACGGTTAAATGTCTTTGCTGTAATGGTGTGATATCTGGTGGATGCAGAAGGAAAGTGCTATAACATCCAAAACTATAAATGTTACTTTGGATAACGGCAGAGTGATCGTTTATTCTGAAAAGAAAGTCCAAAAGACTGAAGGTGAAAAATCTGCATAAGCCAAACAGGTAGAGAAGTGATTGTGTTGAGTCCATCTCTGTTGTAATGCAAAAGGAAGGTGGAGGGAAGGTGATACTGCAACAACAGGCAAGAAGACTCTCTCCGAGTCTATCAACAGTTAAATTACCTGATCTACTTCTTCCAGCAGTATTGATCGTTCATTGGCCACTACATTTCAGTATTCAATTGCTCACTGTCACCATGCAGTGGAAATCAAGTCTAGTGGAAATCAAGTCCAGTGGAGATCAAGGTTCTGACAGTTCTGTTCAGTGGTATAGGTTCTGCCATTCAGACGTATAGCAATTATCCCTGTACTGTAGGTGTCAACACAGATTGACACTCAAGATGATATAGCAACAAAAAAAGTACTTCTGCAAAAATCATTAACGTGTCCTTGACATTAACCACTAGATTTCCTCTTTAAGGGCTCTATTTAATCAGTATCGCTGAAGCAGATTCCTCTTTAAGGGCTCTATTTAATCAGTATCGCTGAAGCAGATTCCGTGAAAGAAATGTAAAGGTCATTTCCGATTGAGCCGATGTATGCAGCGTTTACCATGAATGCAGACAGAGACAGACAGACAGACAGACAGACATACAGACAGACAGACAGACAGGCAGACAGGCAGACAGACAGACAGACAGATAGACAGAGACAGACAGCTAGAACAGCGCCGGAGAACTAGAACAGCGCCGGAGAAGATGGCTGCCGTTTTACAGCCCTCTAACCAATTGTACTATTATGTGTGTTTTTCCGCGTTATTTGTAATTTATTTTGTACATAATGTTTCTGCCATCGTCTCTTATAACCAAAAAGAGCTTCTGGATATCAGGACAGCGATTACTCACCTCGCATTGGACGAAGATTTTTTCTTCAACGAGGCGGCCGCGAAGGATATCATACAGACACCCGACAAGGCCCAAATCCCCGTCATTCGCGTGAGGAAGAGACGGAGATATCGCGGACGCAGATCCGGGTGCCTTGTAAGGATCCGACGGCGAGCGAGTAAACTGCCTCTTCCATCAATCCTATTAGCCAACGTTCAAGCTTTTGAGAATAAAATGGACGATTTAAGATTACGGTTATCCTACCAACGGGACATTAAAAACTGTAATATCTTATGTTTCACGGAGTCGTGGCTGAACGACAACAATGATAACATTCAGCTAGCGGGCTATACGCTACATCGGCAGGACAGAACGGCTGACTCTGGTAAGACAAGGGGTGGCGGTCTGTGTATATTTGTAAACAACAGCTGGTGCACAAAATCAAATACTAAGGAAGTCTCGAGGTTTTGCTCGCCTGAGGTAGAGTATCTTATGATAAGCTGTAGACCACAATATTTACCAAGAGAGTTTTCATCTATATTTTTCATAGCTGTCTATTTACCACCACAAACCAATGCTGGCATTAAGATTGCACTGAATGAGTTGTACAAGGCCATTAATCAACAAGAAAACGCTCATCCAGATGCAGCGCTCCTAGTGGCCGGGGACTTTAATGCAGGGAAACTTAAATCTGTTCTACCTAATTTCTACCAGCATGTTAAATGTGCAACCAGAGGGAAAAAAACTCTAGACCACCTTTACTCCACACACAGAGACGCATACAAAGCTCTCCCTCGCCCTCCATTTGGCAAATCTGACCATAACTCTATCCTCCTGATTCCTGCTTATAAGCAAAAACTGAAGCAGGAAGCACCAGTGATTCGGTTAATAAAAAAGTGGTCAGATGACGCAGATGCTAAGCTACAGGACTGTTTTGCTAGCACAGACTGGAACATGT